>WAAB01013486.1:0-12999 GCA_013389865.1 Piaya cayana | reverse complement strand
CTGTGTTGAATCTTACGATCATCCCATCATAGAAAGCCACTAGGTTGGTTATACAGACTTTGCCCTTGACGAAGCTGTGCTGGCTGCAACTAATCACTTCCCCATCCTCTGTATGCTTTAGCATAGCTTATAGGAGAATCTGTTCCATGATCTTCCCAGGCACAGAGGTGAGGCTGACACATCAATAGTTTCCAGCATCATCTTTTCTACTCTTTTTAAAGCTGCGTACAATGTTACCTTTCTTCCAGTCACCAGGGACTTCTCCTGATTTCCATGACTTTTCAAATATCATGGAGAGTGGTTTGACAACCAGAGCTGATAATTCCCTCAGGACTCTGGGATGATTCTCATCAGGTCCCATAGACTTCTAAATGTTCATGTTCCTTGGGTGGTCACAAGCCTCCTCTGTAGTGGGAAGGAGTTTATCTCCCTGGTCATCATCATGCTGTCCCATGATCCAGGAAGGGTGAGGAGCATTGGTTATCAATAAAGACTAAGACAAAATAAGTGATTGAGTACATCAGTATCATCCTCATCTGTTGATACGAGGTCTCTGTTCCCAACAGTCAGTGGGGTTACATTTTCTTTGACCTTCCTCTTTGGATTTACATACCCATAGAAACCAATTTAACATTCCAGAGACGTCCTTTTTTCCATCATATTTTAAAACATACATTTTCTTTCTATAGCCTACTTGCTGGACTTCTAGAAATTAAAGGAAAAAAAAATCACATACTGTAATTCATGACTATTTCTAGTACTTTTTAATTGAGCAAGAGTTCAGTCATGAGAAAGATAATTTTATTCTTTTAACATTTGGATTTACTAGTCTTCTGTAACTTTTCTGTTAGCTGAGAAAGCTCCAGAAGGCATTTTATTACAGGTATTAATGTGACATATGATTAATACTGCCACCATTATAATTACAAAACCCTTGTTCTGAGAAGATAATTACATTTCATTTTCTTTTGATTCAATTATATTAGTATTTTACACTTGCATGTTAATTTTCCATTTTTAAACTGCTACATTATGATAGGAAAGTTTGATTTCTTTGCAGTTTTGAATGTTTTTAAAGATTATATTTGGCTTCAGTAATTAGATAATCAACAGAAAATGTACAACTGTATGTAGAAGGACCTCATCTTCCCATACTACTACATTTTTTTCTGTGATGTTACTTCCAGATTTTGGCCAAAATCCACTAGGATTAAACATAGTGCCACGAAAATGTTTAAAAGTAGTCACTTTCTGCTATGTGGCAACTGACACTGAGCTGGCTAAGTGTGACTGTCTGAGGATATATGTAGGTTCTTTGAACAGGGTAGGTTTAAATAATCATTTGGGTCACTTTCTGTAAAATACAAGAACATTATCATTAACATTTCAACCTAAGCAAAGTGATGAATTTACTGAAAAAGATGTCTAATCTTCAGCTGATGTCTTCCCACCGCAGTTACCTGTTTCAGGCAGGAGCATGATGATAGTCTTTAAAAGACATAGGCACACAGAAGAAATCTGGGAGAATCCTTGACAGAAATAGCCACCGATGAAAAATGTCATACATGCAACTTGCACTTAAATCTTACTCTCAAGGCACTTCTGACTGTGGCAAAGCTCTAAAAGCCAGAGACCTCATGAGAATTTCTCTGTGCAGAATTAACAGTGTCAAGCTTTATTTAAAGTAGCACACTAGTTACATGATTAATGAAATCAAGGTTGTTACATGACATAGACCAACTAGATATTTTTTCCTAATAACTTGAAGATTTTTCTTTTTTCTATTCAGCTATTTTCATTAAAAACCTTCCATAGGGTGTTCTGGAAAAGCCAGAGACACTATAGTCTCTGCATATGCATAGAACAAGAGACAGCAGAGAAACAAAAGTAGAAATATCAATATACTGCCCTAGAAATGGGCACTCTGACTCCGAACGTTTATAAACCAAATAAATGTGAGATTACTATTCACTTGGAGTTTTCATCTCCAGGATACTCAAAAGCATGACAATTAGTACCGGTTGTGCTGACAGCTATTTGTTAAGTATATCAGGAAACTGCTCGGAGATTTATAAGTTTCATTAATGCCTCTAAAAACATGATTCTTTAACTGTACTTGGAAACCCAAATGCTTCCTTTTAAGATAGCTCATATGTACGTCAGTATGGTCAATAATAGTTTTGGTGAAGGTCATAGATGGCAGAATTCACTTTGCTTTTTTTACTTTGCTTTTGCCTGCTGAAAATACTAGCAGTAACTGCACTCGTGCAGATCACTTCAGCCCAGGTTGAAGACAAGGGCAGTTAGAGGCAGTTCTGACCCTGACAGCAGGTCCTTTCTTTGTCTAAATACTGTAGCAGTATATCTCCATGCACATACTGCACCCAAGCACATGATGCAATCTTGTGTTTTCAGGTCTAAGTTCAAACCACACGAGCAAGCAAGAACAACAGAAAGAACATTTCCACTCTCAAGGATTTTCTCATACTTCAAGGAAAAACAATTATTTCCTCCCTCACTGCTCCTCAGATGGACAAACTTAGCACCAGTTGGCTCACCCTATAAAGACTCTTCTCCCATGAGACAGTATTAATCAATGCAGACCCTGACTATTTTGTGTTCTAGGACTGAGTTGGCTAAATTCCCCTTAGCAACAGATATTACTAGGGATGATTTTCCTCTTTAGCTTATGACAAGAAAGATGAAAATGTAGTGCTTGATACTTTTTCCTGTCTGGCACAGAACTGATGTTACATAAAGATCAAAGTTTCTTGTATGCCAAATATTTTAACTCAATTTGTAAAATTATTTTTACTTCTTTTATCTTAATTATTTCTTTTTCTGTGCTATGTCTTAAGGTAACATGGCAGAACTAAAAATACTATTGGTATTGGTAGGAAAGCAACTATATTTTATATTATCTAATCCTCTCCATCTAAACCAATTTTTCTTTTCTTCTTTCTTTCTTCACGTTTGCACAATGTTTGTTTCCTTTAAGACTTGAGGCATAAAGAACCAAGTTTCCCTCAATGCAAATAATGTATGTATGGGCAATGTTTTTTCTTTTTTTTTTTCCATTTTCACAAAGGCATTTCAATTTACTTTTATTCATTCAAATCCTAAGAAATGTTTATTGAACAAAATGATTCCCATGTTGTAGCTTTGAATTCCTATTTTTAAAATTTTTCCAAATGGGACCAGCATATTATTATTAATAGACCTAATTTCACTGCTCCAGACTTGCACATTGCCATGAATTTTCATAGCTTTAACAGAAATATGTGTGTGTATACACATATACACATATGGCTAATATGAAATCAAGAACTAATAAATGCGTTGTTGTCCCTCCACCCTCCCTCAAAAATATTTTATTACAGATAAATATATATTCTGTAGATTCAGAAGTATTCAGATCTATTAAAAACTAATTGTGTAACTCTTTAGGATATGCTGTGAAATTCCTATTGGCACTAATAAGAGCAAAATTAGTGTCTTCAACAAAACACTTCTGAAAACTTTGTGAAGACTCCACATATACAAATGTTTATAAGAATGTGAGAAGGGACCCAGGGCTTTCATTTTCTCCATTCACAATTTGGCTGTGTTAGTGTTGAAACATTTTTAATTTTCTTGATGCTTATATCAGAATTTTCTGTCACTTTTCCTCTACGCTGGAAAAATAGATGACTTCAGAAAATATTTTACCATTTGGACAAGTGTAATTGATATTTTTTTCTAGGATTTAATAAAACTTTGAGTTGAACTGATTAGCTCCTTATTTCTTCCCTTTTTTATTTTGTAATTGTTTGTGGCTTTATTTCTTTTAAGTGATTCAGAAAGTGACTTTAAAACCTTCTTGAAAGAAATAAAAGCACTATTTAAGCACTTAAGCCTTTTATTATTACTAGGGTCTAGACTAGGGCAGGGGGATGAGGGGGTGAGGGAGTGGGAATGGATGCCAGGAAAGGTTCAGTCTCACTGGGTACATTCCCCCTCTAGAGACTATTGCTTTAATTCTTTATTATCTTTAAATTCAACTGTCCACACAAGCTGCAAGTGACCTTGCTCATCATGTAGCCTCAAAGAAATGTCTTTGATTTCCGCCATGTCGTAGGTCAATTAAGGTCTTTTACAAGGCATTTCGTGCCTTCTGGTCTACCTCTCCAAGAATGTTACAGAAGTGTGAAGTTAGGGACAGTTACTCACAAATAATCATCCATTACTTCTTTGTTTTTCCAGCTCATATTGAATTAACTTGGCCCTTAGGACATGAACAGAGGTTCCCCAGGGCCTACTTTCCTATGTGGTGCTTTTGGGTGGGCTTTTCCATGTGGCAGAAAACTGTAAGGTTTCAACTCTGACCATTTTTTATTGAACTAAAGGTAACTTCTGCCCATTTCTTGATGGCATTTGTTCAATTGTATCTGGGTACTCAGGTGACATCATATATGCACAGAATTTTTAATTCTTAGGGGAAAATTGTGTTCATGCTCAGAAATGTAAAAGCAGGAACTAGCCCTGAGACTGGCAATACTTTGTTATAACCCTGTACTTTTCAACTGTAGAACAACAGCTGATCAATTTTTCTGTGAAATTCTTCCTTATGCCATAAAGTACTTTAAGAGATGGTGGGTTCTTCCCAAACATCACATGGGTACAGCTGCCAAAATTACTTTTACTTAAATGGAATTAGAGTTCACATTTAATGATGAAAGCGCTAGCATGGGATGAAAGGGCTTCCATAGCCGTACTGCTTTTCTGATTAACGCTTCTTAGTTACAAACAAAACTCACTAAGGTAATTCATTTTATTTAACAGCTCCAAAATTATCACAGAAATAAGATTTATGGTGCTGTAAATCTCGGTCTTTCTCCCAAAAGAATGAAATGCATTGTCTAAAATACTAAAAACAATAATTTAAGTTCACTTGAAAATGGGCACTTGAACAAAACATAACCAAAAAAAAAAAAAAAGAAAGAAAAGAAGAAAATTCCCATGAGAGATGTAGGTTTCCATTCTTTTAGGAACCAAAGCCCTGAGTCAGGTGTCTGTGTCTTCAGGTCCCCTCGCCACAAAGGGCGAAGAAATGGATGGAGCTGTCCAAGGCGGATAATAAAAGATTTAGAAAAGCAGACATCTCATTCTAACTGCTGTTCTACCTTGCTGTGCATATCTGTTCAGGCAGAGAGAGCAGAAGTGGAGATGGGCAGAGGAAAGATGAGTTTAGGAACCCAAACCACCATGGTGCTCTTTACTCAAGTAGGGACCCTCCACCTGCCTATGTGCACATGCCTTCCTTAGTTATATAACACTAGCTGAAGTCTTGGTCCCTTTGAAGCCCACAGTGGTTTATCCACTGACTTTAATGTAAATGGGTTTCCAGTCAGAACTAGGGAACTTTTTTCACAAGTACACTTATTAGATCAGAATATAGTTTCCCATAGGAAGTGTCAAAGGCAATAATACTAATTTACTTCAAAAGCTTTTTTCCATTCAGCTTCTGTGATCCTATGAATATTTTGGCTTCCATTTCACTTACATTAATGTATTTTTAACTCTAGCTTTGACATTAAGATATTACATGTGTTATATGCTCTGCTTGAAGAGATTTTTCCTTGCTAAATACCACATATTTCACCAGATTAAATGCAGCAGAATTTTGCTTAATAAACATGACAGTAATGAGTAAATTGGTAATGCGTATGTTTAAATATATAGCTGGAGTGCTAGACCCAGCTGATAGGAGAATGTAGTAAAGCAGCATTTAAATTTTCAGTCTTATGCTGACATTTCTAAATAGATTTTACTAAACAAAGGATTATTTTAAATTGCAATAAAACAAAACAAAATAAAATCCAAGATTTTATGAAGAGAAAGTAATAAGGCCAATTTTCCAACTAGCACTACTTCAGAAAACTTCAGTTATGAAGATCATTACTCTAACCTCATTTAGTAGCACAGAATTCACTTAAAACTCATTATAGAAGCAACTTATCTGTCATGCTCTTTTTAAATATAAAGAACAAGAAAAATTGAATCAACGTAGTAATTACAGTAAAATATCTTTTTTATACTTGTTTTTATATGTTAACATGAAAGAACAATATAAAAATGAAGCAATTACTTATTTCTATCTGATCTTCATTTGTATAAGAAAAAAATTAAAACCCTGAACTAATTATTTTAAAACATTTCTTTCACCCTGCCTTACTAAAAATTCATGTGTTCAGAGAAATAATTAACCTAAATACTCCTCTTTTCTGCTTACATTCATGTAATGTATGTTGAAGAGAGGAAACCACAAACAAGGCAATGAATAGACAACTGCAGAAATTGAAATACTTTTCATATTTCCCTCTTTGATGACTTGTCCTCGGATGAATGGAAATACAATTTGATGCTTTTTTCTAAATGATTTTAGATGAGGTTGCAGCTGAACCTCACCAGCAAGGTATTTAGAAGCCTTTTTATTCTGCTTCCTTCCCCACCCTTGTGATCAGGAGTTCTTTGAGTAAAGCAATTTGCTGCAGACAGTGCTTAGACACCAAAGTGGAGATCCATGCAAATACTGCTCAGGATTAGTGTCCCACTGAGCTGGGGTGGCTATAGTTTTATAGGCTGTCTCTGGTTTAAGACAAGGTTAAAGTCAGGATTTGTATTAAATATAGGTTAATGGGAGAAACCTGTTTTAGGAGGATGAAATGTGGAGGTTAGGATCAAAGTTAGTACTTGTATTCACTAGTATGTTGAACTGTGTTGTTCTCTTCAGCAGGAGAGAATAGGAGTCTTTAACTATGACTAAAGGAGGTGCTGAATCTTACTCCTTCAACAACTGCATGTGTTAATATCAGAGCCAGGTGACTCCTGTTGGCTTTCCAATTTGTTTGTGTCTCAGAGACATGATAGTCCCTTCAGAATTAAGCAACAAGTCTGCATTCTGGCAAAGTTGCTGACACGAGTCATAGTTCCACACTTAGTAACACAGTCCACCTCAAGCCCACTTCTTTCTTCAAGAATTTAAAGAATTACAGATATGATGGTCACTCAGTTTCTTCAGTTTGGAACTGTTTCTCAAACTTAATTTAGATTCAATCCTAGGTCAAGATTTATCTATGTGAATACATACATACATGAGTATATATACGTATATATTCTACATATATGTATGCCTTTATATACACATAAGCATGGAAAAACACAAACTCAGTAGCACAGTGACCACTATTACTGTGGAATGACAACAAAGTATTCAGTTTACTGGCAGTTGCACTCACCCAGTCAGGATAGGCAATGAACCACACTAATTCATCAGCCCCTGCTCCCCCAAAATGAATCCCAATGTTGAATTTATTGCTATAGCTTTGTGACTCCCATGTCCATCTCTTAAACATACATTCCTGTTGTCACTGGCCCTCATTAGAATTTGAAGTATTAGCCATGTAGGCACTTTTTTGCTCCAAGCCTGACTACAATTCCACACTACAGCCAAATTACCATTACAGCAGAATATCCCATTATCCCCTTAGTTAATTACAAACCTTGTACACACTTGTCCTGTGATGCTTTGGCAAGAAAACTATCATTTAATGTCCTGCTGAGTCCTAACTGCAAATCTAGCACCAACATCAATATAGAATTCAATTGCTTCCAGAGGTGTGGTAAATCCTATCTGCTGTCTGAACTGTGCCACAACTTTTTGCATTTTCCAAAAACAGGCTTCATATGAGTCCTCAGGTTCTTGCACTTCCCAAGAAAAGATTGAGGTCTCTTGCTTTTAACCTGAGTCTCACCCATAATACAACTTTAAACTTACTTAGTCTGCAACATTTAATGGTTTATTACCATACCCTGAAAATCAAAACTGATTTCAAATTGCCTCTGCTGATATCCCCGATCCCAGTACTAGTAAATTAGTGAATTGATGTACTTGATCAACTACTACTTTCATCCTGAGACCTGATCCATGTTACTCCTAATATCATAGTATATTTGCATCAATACAGGCTAGAACCATAAATTAGAATCTAAGCATCTGCTGATACCTAGATTGTTACTTCTATAAATCTAGAAGGATACAGATACAAACCTAACTCCTGAACTGTAATCTGTCTCTGAACACCAAGAGCCATCCTTTGCTCACTTGGACTCCAGTAACCTTTTCTTGTTTAAGGCTATGCTTCAAGTTGCAACTACACAGCTGCAGCTCAGCCCAAACTCCAAGCCTTGTACGTTAACTCCCTCCCCATTTTGCAAGCCAAGGAGCATGTAGTGAGATCAGATGAAGTCTTACTGTTGAGACTGGCAAGATTTGAGTTAGAACTAGATTTTGCTTTACCATTTGTGACAGTAGGAGCAGGGAGGTTAAGAGGTTTAATATGTGAAGGTCCTAACCTCAAGCTAACCAGCAGCAGAGGTTACTCTAGCATGTGATGGGTCAGAGGATGAATAGGTATGAACATATAATCATGCATAACTTGGAAAGCTGTGCAGATACGTGGGGTGGTTTGTTTGTCAAGTAGAAAAATTATAAGTTTTCTTTCTTTTTAGGGAGGGATTGGGGTTAGATTCCTTTTCTTATAGTTATTTATATGAATTGTCGGACAAAGTGAAAAATCTTTAAGTGGAAAACTAATGGGGAGAAGTTTGGAAAGCTCATGTAAGTAGCAGTGCCAGTGTCATGCTAAGGTGTAAGAATTATACTTCATAGAAGTCTATAAAGCATTAACAAAGCCCAACTTTTTCCAACTTTTGTAGGACCCAAGGAAACAGTTTTTACACTGAAGGTTCATTGAGTTCTGGGATTATTTGGAGGCTGCAATTTGACAATCCAGATGCTGTTGATTATTTATTAGGTAAACATGACTACTAACTCTGTTATATGCTTGGCTCCTGTCTGTATGAATGCTACCTGCATGTATTGTGAAACTGAAAAACTGAAAGAACATCTTTTTGATTCTGATAAAGTGTTTAATCCTATAATGCCACTATGACTGTCTCTGGGCTAGCTGAAGGCTTGTGGCCAACAAGGACTGTGATGACTGGTAGAGAACTGGAGAAATTCATGATAGTGCTAGAATTTCATCAGGCAGAATTTGTGTTGGTATTCATAGCTAAGACTGATGCTCATGAATGCTGCCCCCTTATGAGGGCAGAAACTGGTTTTCCTACTGAAGTCTGTAAGAACTAAAGGAAGGGACTGGTGTTATAGCATATAAAAAACAAATCTTGACTCTGTGGATCTGGCATGATATAGAAACACTTGGTTCTTTAAATCTTGTTACTTCTAATCTTAACCTTAATGAAATGACAGTGTCACTATCCATCAACCCCTAACAGTGTCTTAAAACACTCGCTTGTGAAAAACTCCTACCCCATCCTTCCAGAAGTGAACAATAAATCTCCCAGTGCCTTCTTGGTCTCCTTTCCTCTAACTCTAGTCTTAATCACTCTGTGACAGTATACAGCAGCATCCATCACTAACTCAAGAATTAATGTTAAGCCACCCATGTCAGTACTGTGACTGACTTCAATGAAAATGCCCGGGTACGTTTTGTCAGGCCAGGAAGTGGCAAAAGAAATGTCTGTTACCAGTATTAGAGCTGCAGTAATATTTAGAATAGCAGAGGCAGCTATGTATTTTGATCTTACTAAGATCAATGATAGTTGTTGTGGACATGGGCAAATACGCAGAATTCTGGAAGAGGATGAATTAGTGTTGTTTTCATTATAGCCAGGATTATGCCTGGAACAATCCCATGATTCTGTCTTGAAATGTTGTACATCCAACTGTGATGAGCAGTCCTCAAGCAAGGAAGGCTAATTCTGGGGTGTTTGAGGACATCCAGATCATCCTTCAGAGGGCAAGAAAAGCTGACCTGGGTCACACAGGATACAGGGAAGCTTGTAGTCAGGGTTTGCGACAGCTGTGGTAGGAAAATTAATGTTAAGTATGAATCCTGCATGGCACACAGATCTGGCCCTTTTAGAAACATTTTGTAGTAAGTTCCTGGTTAGATGGAGTTAATAAACTACTAAATTAAATGAAGACTTGGCATTAGGCTTTAGGACTAGAGGGAACTAAAAATGTTGTATTAGGCTAAGTAGAAGTGAATCCTTATAGAGGTAAATGCATTGTGATTTCTGCCAAAGGGAGGTTTGCTGGTTGACTTCATTGAACGGAGGGCTAAATTTGAGTCAGATTCAAAGTCACCCTTTAGGAAAACAGGCTGAATTTAACTAGCGGCTAGCTTAATTGCTTCACTGTATTAGAATAGGTTAACATCAGGTAAAAAATCCCCACATTTGCTCTTAAGATCCAGATATCAACCACTGGAAGAATAATGTGACTGGAAAGCACTGAATAAAGATGAGGTATATGTTTGTGATTACTGCTTGGGTTAATCAAGGTCCTTGTTGTATTATTTCATTATGCTGATGCCAGAATTTGGTTTAGGATTAACATCAAGTCTGACCATTTTGGTTCACTGACAGATCCAGCAAAGCCTGCAGAGCTAAGATGAAGGTCAGTGCCAGCAGTGGCATTTGGCTTTTGATTGATATTGGGACTCAGGAAGGTCACTGCACTTGTGTGTTAATGGTTGTGTTACAGCAGGAATTTGAAACAGCAGAGCCAGTTTTATTGATCAAACTCACAAGATTACCTGGGCTAGAATGGTATCTTAAATAGGTCATACTTAGTGCAGAGACTAACAAGAATTGCTGCTCTACTCTGTTAAGTTTGTAATTAGAATTGCTGTCTCAAGGATTAAAGAGTTGAGGCCAGCAGGCTGGAGAGAAGTCAAACTGAGAAAATAGGTGTGTTGTTTGTTCTGGGCATAATTATCCCTGGGCTGTGCAATACCTGATAGGATAAATATGTAGGTGAATCTCTGTTTAAAATAAAACAAAATAATAAGAAGTGTGGGAAAAATTCTGAAGATACTCATGCCCTGCTAACATAAACTTACTTCTAGTCTGCAACAATTTACAAAGCTCATACTACCCTGAATCCCCTTCACTTCAAAGCTAGAAATTTTGCCTAACTCAAGTACAGTGCAGCAAAATCAGGTTTATTCTCATAAAGTACAGCACTGGATTTGAGCTAATAAGTCTTCTGAAATTCAGAGCAGTGGACAGCTCTGGCTGGGCACAGACTCATTGTGCACCTGAGGCACTTCAGGTCTTATTATTTCAGATGTAGCTGAGATTGCCCTGAAATATTTTTCTGCTGTAAAGCCTAAACTTCTGGTGAGCTGTGGAGTGGATCTCAGGGAAAAACAAAACGACACCCACCACTCGCCCCCTCCCAGAGACTGACCCTCAACCCCATAAAATACTTCATGATAAAAAAGTTGAGAACATGTTTGCACATAACTTAAGAAGAGTTTACTTTACAACTATAGTGTAACTACTATAACCAAAATATGTAATACTCAGAGTTGCCTTCTGCATATATGGATTTGGAAGAGAATATTAAGTAAGAATATTAAATTATATTCACAATTCAATTACTAGAAATATTAATAGAATTAATTTCTGTCTTTTCTTCAAAAGGAACTTGCAGTCAAAAAACCCCAAAGCCAACAAAAAACAGATATTGCTAAAATGCTAGAAATTTTTAGTTTTGCTTTAGCATAAGTATTGTGTTTAAATATGTAGCTATGTAACAATTGAAAAGATCTCAATTAGTCTGTTAAATAATATAAAAATGTAGCTATGTAGCAATTGAAAAGATCTCAATTAGTCTGTTAAATAATATAAAAATGTAGCTATGTAGCAATTGAAAGGATCTCAATTAATCTGTGAAATCATATAAAAATTAAATTAAGGGCTCAAACACTTTGAAAAATGATTTTAAATACTTTTTTTTAAAGAGAGGTAAATTGAATTAAAATTAGCCACTTGATAATTGTCTTGATCAAAATAGAAGAAACCTCTCTATATTAAGAAATAACATGATGTGATCTTTGGAAGGATGTACTGCCTTTTATGTGCACTGAGTAGCTGAATCACTACTTCAAACCAGAAAAAATCAAGTAGATAACCATTAGGGTTCTTTGTCTTTGATTCTGTGATGAGTGAGGACACCGAAGCAATGCAGAAAAATCTTAAATCTTTTCCATGGTGAAATGATAAAAACATTGGGTAATCTCACAGTTAACATTCCATAACTATATTGCCCAAGGCAGCAGTGGTTATGCTGATTTAACCTTTTCACTTTGTCACTTCTACCTACAGTGTTTTAAGGAAATTAGCAGAGCAATGAAAGTCATGCAATGCTTTGAGGATTATAATAACATAAAGGGTATTACTATATGGTGGCCCACTAGTAGCCCAGAAGACCCCCGTTCTTCATTGTCCCTGATCTCATCTGAGTATCAGTGAGCAGCTGATGCCACAAATTTCAAGCAGCTCAGTCATATTATGAAACTATTGATAATGTTTTGTTAATGAGGTTTGGGTTTGATCTATCAACTTCTCATTAATGAGCACCCCCAAGTTCTTGTCTGCAGGGCAACTCTCAATCATGTCACCCCCCATCCTGTCCTGAAACCACGGATTGCCCTGACCTAGGTGTAGGACCTTTCACTTGGCCTTGTTGAACCTCATGAGAACATGTTGGTCACTAATGCAAGTGAGCTCATCAGTGATGTCAATATCAAAGGCAGTCTGGGCTGCAGTTATCAATCATTAGTGGAGTTCAAGATCCTGAGAGATACAGGTCACGTGAGGAGTATAGTAAGGAAGGATCCTAAATTTCAGGGAAGAAAACTTCCAGCTCTTCAAGCAGTTAGTCAATAGCACCCCCCTAGGATATGGTCCTTGGGGACAAGGGAGAAGAACACAGCTGGCAAATATTTAAGGATATTTTTCCATAAAGCACAAGAGCACTCAGTTCTCCAATGTAGGAAATGGAGCAGGGAAGGGAACAGACCAGTGTGGCTGAGTTCAGACGTACTGTTCAGACTGAAGCCCAAGAGAGAACTGCACAGGCAG
>WAAB01013483.1:0-41008 GCA_013389865.1 Piaya cayana | reverse complement strand
CATTTGGCTAAAGCATTTTTATCATTTTTATCTGGTATTGCAAATCATTTCAGTACAACCTCAGTAGTGTCTGTATTTGAAGCTACTTGTTTTGTTTTCTGTTCTTTATTTTTCTAAGTCCTCTTCTTAAACAGAACCAATAATTCAGTCACATGCTTACTTGATGATACTATTATTTCTTTTCTCTGTAACCTGATTTTGATCAAGAAAACCTTTCTTTTTTTGCATTACTTTCATAGAACATCTTTGGTTCAAATCTTTGCTCTGTTTTTGTTGACTATTATGGATAGTACTGGAGACACAGACCTCGGAAAATTTTAGCATGGTGTAACCCAGTTTCTTTCTGTCTTTCAGCTCCTAAAGATACACGTCATGGACCTTCCAAACCTAAAACATCACCCAGTCCACATGTTCCTTCGACTAGAGCAAGTAAGCTTATCAATATTTTGCCTCTTAGTGCATGAAAGTTACATTAGTTTGAAAACTGTCATAATTGATGAGTTCTCTGAAGGTACAGAGAAACTCATTTAATAGGCTCTAGTTTAATGTCGTAATTGAATTTTGCTATACAGCTATCACAGAACAAGATAATCAGCCAGATATTTATACATATCAATAACTTGCATAATGTCAGGAATATGGGGGTTAACACTCATCTTGAACCACAGCATATAAGAAAATTTGAGTCTTGATTTCTACAGAATGTGACAGTTGTATTTGTATTTTCCAGCTACTCACCTGCAAGTGTAAAATTACAGTACTTTCCTGTTCCCAAAACTCTGGAAAGAGTTCTGGTCATTTGAAAATTAGTAGCAAATTTCCACATTTCTCTTGCTTTTACTGCTTTACTGGAGAAGTTTTTTAAATACAAAGTTGATTTAAATGAGCTGCAGATTTTTTGATTATGAAACACTTAAGCACAATTAGGGAAAGAGAACTACAGCAGTTTACTCTGTAGAAAGCTCCATTTGGCAGAGCTGAGGGGAGTGAAGAGCTAATACAGCACTGCACTGAAACTGTCACTTAATCTTCAGTCTCTGCACTAACATAATATTGCACTGATAGGAGATCTCTTTGTGACTGTTTTCAAATTACAGAAATATTTCCTGAAGAATTTCTTTGTAGAAAATGCATCTTCTGACAGGAAAATCAAATTACTAAAGCTGAATCACCATCCTCAATAACATGTTCAAACATTTTGTAGGTCCAAAAGAAAGTCATCGAGTCCCTTCCAAACCCAGAGCATCTCCAAGTCCAGATGTACCATACACAAAACCTGGTAAATACACCATTGTTTTGTTGTGCTTGAATGTTCAGAGTTTCTTTTGGGTTGCCTTTCCTCATTGCATCCAGTGTTGATTAACAACTCTTCTTATTAAAAAAAAAAAATTTTTTTAGTGATCAGTGTATACATTTTTAAAGGAAGGTAGAGCTGATTTTTATTTTTAGTAGCTGAGTTTTGATGAGTTGTATATCCTTTTCAGCTCTATGACAGCTACCATTAATGAATAGTCTACATAGCATGGTAGACAACATGATAATATTTTAAGACCATTCTTGGAAGAAATTGCATCTCTTCCATGCCTATCAAATGATACTTAGGGAAATTATATTTGAACGCTTTTGGATATGACTTTAAGTATCTGTAACTCAAACCACTCATATGTTTATGTGCCCCAGTAATGGAATTTGACCCTTAAAACAATACTTAATCGGGATTTACATGCTAGTGAACTACCAAACCTCTGTCACTCCTGTTGTTTCTGAAAGCATCAGTTGAAACTTCCATTTGAGTGTGTGTACATTCACTAATTTCAATAATGAATAATTCTTTTTTACAAAAAGAACAGATTTAGTTATATGTTTCAGTCGTAAAAGAAATCAGTTATGTAAAAGGGAATATTTTTACCCGTTTGCTTCTACATCTTGCTAATTCTCTGTACATTCTCATTTTTATGAAGTTTTGACACCTACTACCTTTATAGTTGAACAACCAAAGACAGCAACAGGTAAAGATGTTACCTTGGCCTTGTCATTATTATTTTTTCCTGGCTTCTCCTTGGACCAAAGTTACATATCATTAGTCTGTTTTCATGTCATCTGTTTGTGGGTTCACTTTGTTCTCTTTTATACTTATTCAACTTAATTCTACTCTGTTCCAGGTACTGAAAGATTCCTGTCTATTTTTTTATTGTTGTTGTTTTCACAGAAAATTTCTTTCACTCTCTCACACCTTGTGATTCCTTTGACACTTGTAGGAGACAAGCATGACATGGCTGCAGTTGTGAGCATTGAAATACAGATTGAAACATGCCCACTACAGTTGTCTCTGTTCTTACAGGTTTTGTTACGATTCCAGATATCGCTTACTTTATCAATTTTCAACCCATGTTTTCATTCATGATTTTCATTTCTCTTTAAATTTCTCTCTGTACCTGATATTCAGTTTCTCAGTCTCTCATGTAAGGATCTTGTTTTTCTTTGCAAACATGAGACATGCAAATGCCTGTGCAATTAATCTGTCTGATTTCTGAAGTGTGTAAACACTCAAAACGGGTCTTTTCTTTCAGCTCCTAAAGAACCACAACATACCCCCTTTAAACCTAAAACAGCTCCTACCCCAGATGCTCCACAAAGCAAGCCTGGTAAATTATCTGATCTTTTGTCAAGCTGCAGTTGATAATTGAGCAACGCTTTTCAGGGTGGGCAGTGGGGGAAGTTGACAGCAGTACATTTACTGTTACTTGGGTATCATTCCAGTTTAAGAAACTTCTGCAATGCTGAAATTAAGTCATACTGCTGATGAAAACTACAACAGTTTGAGATTTCTTTTTTAATATATTATGAGAATATTGCCAGAAGAATATTAGTTACCTGTATTTTAAATCAATAATAAAAAGTTATTCACAGCTTGCATCCACGCAACACATTTCAATTCTTTATACTGTGGTTTTGAAGCTTTTATGAAAAGCCTTCTAAAGCTGTTGCAGTGCTTTTCATTTTTATACACATTTACATCCAGATTAGACAGAGAATTCCCTTCAGTATTATTCCAGTAAGGAGACTCCTAGACATAAATCTGATTTATCTGTCTAAGATAATCAGTAATTTATTGTTGTTTGTTAAGTACCTAGAGGTTAAAACCAAACAAAAATTGAACTCTTTGTAACCATAAACCTCTCAGGGTAAATACCCGTTTCGGTTTTAAAACATCATTTGCTGGTGTATGTAGTATAGTGCTGAAGGGTTTGGGTTTTGGGTTTTTTGAGGAGACAGGAGGGAAAAGGAGATGCTCTTTATTATTCTGAGCACTTATCCACATTTTTCCCAACAGAAATCATTCCAGCCTTCCACGAACCAGATACTACTATGATTCCTCATATTCCTGAAAGAACAAAGGCAACATTGGGTAATCATGTATATTTCATAACTAATTACTCTATTTTCCATACTTGTTAGAGAAGATCCTCTTACAGGGAGCTCATTACATGATATGAAATCCAATAATGAAGTTTTGCTCTGCTTCTTCATGCTTGTTTGCCTTTGTTCTTGATAAGGGTAAAAATGCATGAGCTCAATTACTTTTGAAGGTTCATTTTCTTGTCTTCCAGCATTTCCCGTCAGGATGATGTAATTCCTTCAGATGTTATATATTTTCCAGTAAAAAGTGAACATATTTAAAGAGCAGATAGTGATTCCTGTAATTTCTCTATCTGAGGTATAGATAATATCATCTTAAAATACTCCTTTGCTTCACTCCTTACTTCTTCACAGAAGAAAAATGCAAGTAAACTATAAGATATCAATTGTCGTGTGACACATACCACAATAGACCAGCTATGTGGCTCTCCAAATCAAATACTCATTCTTAAAGACATCTTCTCTGCTAAATTCTCATCATCCATGTTGAGGAAGGTTGCTTAAAGAAACATTAGCTGAGAATTCTTCCTTCTCAACTTAAATTTCAGATATAGACCAAGTAAGTGTCGATGAATCCAAGCGATATTAAGCAGCAGGAGTATAGCTGAACAATCTTTGTTAATAATCTGTCCCCAGTTCCATATATTGACCATGATTTTCTGGAAAAGAAGCAATATCATTAAGGACTTATTAATAGCCATTTAATAATCTTTGAAATTTGGGTTATCTTTCTTTTTGAGAAAAAGAAAATGAAAACTTCTTTTCATTGTGTTTCTGTTTTAATATATATTCCCTGTATGTATTGACACTTAGGTTAGTATTCATTTGATAACCATATATATAGAGCTTTATGAGGTTTATGTGCCCTGTTGTACACATCTGGTCCTACTAGATGCAATATTTATATGCACAATATGGTTCTTCAGAGCAAGGAGGGTGAAGAATGTGCAGGCTAAGGCAGAGAGGATCTCTCACATTGATATGGATTACAGGCTAGCAAGTATTAAGAAATCTGCCTTTTTCAGTAAATTATTCCTACACAGCAAGAATTTTTAACTGAATAGTATGAAGATAAGATTGCATAGTTCCCACATAAAACTAGAGAAGTTAACTTATAAATCAAGTCTGATATGGAGTCCACTGAATAATAGATCTTGCTTTCAGACACTTAAGTATGGCAGATGTGGAAGATGTAGGCTACTACTGTCTAGTTTTGTCTTACTACTTGACTGTACGCTGTTAATGATGATATTCTTCACTGCTTCATTCAAAGTTGCAAATTTATATATAATTTTGGGGAAGATATTTATACCATCATTTGTTTTCCTTTCTTTCCAGGAATTTCAACTGCTTGATTTTCAGCTTCACCCTTACATAATTTACCTTATTACAGAGCAGATTGTACTTGTGTTCCTTGTGTATTATGAAAGCAGTGTATTTTTTTCAATTATTTCTCCGGGTGCTGTTTGTTTTTATTCCAGCTCCACCTGAAAAACAGTTCATTCATACCAAACCAAAACCATCTGAAAAACCAAGAGTGCCACACACCAAACCTGGTAATGGAGTCATTCTTTTTATTTTGTGTTTCTTTTTAATCACTCTTTCCCTTAACCTCAGGATTTGTGCTTTTTAACAGAATAATTATAACTAGGTTTGTTCTGAAACAAATGCATTACACTTAAGTCAGTCAATCCAAAGTATGCTAAAACTATGCTGAAAATAATAGTAGGATTTGTAGTATGGCATAAAAAATGTTTTTCCTCCTTTCTCTTGCATATAGGAAATGATGACTAAAATGGAGTGATCTGGACATTGAGAAATCTCAGTGGCTAGATAGATTCAGTTCTCTTTCATTATTTCCTGATAATGACACGCTTCTCTGAGAGCATATTTTTTTAAAAATCCATAAAATGCAACATTATTACTCCTTTGCAATGTGTTTGTAGTCAACAACTGACACTGTGTGCTACACTGAAACAAAAGTAGTCTTAAAAATAGTTACAGTGGGCTGTCTCTCTTCCCATTTTTCTTATAGAGGGAATACATAGGAGAAATTAATAGAAACATGATACCTATGAGCAGTTGATTTTTGAGATGCTCTGCTACTGTGTAGTCTGGGGCATTTTGAAAGTTCTAGAAATAGTGCAAATAATACTTTCCTTCTACTGCAGTTTGATATTCTAAGATTCTCCACATTTTCTCCTTAACAGCAATACATCAGACAACTCCACAACCAATTATTAGAAAATCTTCTGCTACTGAGCATTCAAGGGCAACAATGGGTAAATAAGTTTTCTTAAAGTTAAGACTAAGGTATTTTTAATTTTTCAATTGAGAAATTTCTAGAGAACATGCTCTGGTGTGGTATTTTGTACAACATCTTTCCACTGTCCTTCATCCTGCTTGCATACATCCATATTTCTTAATACAGATGAGTCTCAGTTCTGTCCTAGAAGTAAAGCAGAAACAACCTACGGCTCATGTCTGGTCTGAAGCCTGTATTTGTCAGATCTTCAACCAAATTCAGTGGTCTGATTTTTCTTTTAGAGCAAGAATTTTAGCCACTAACTCAACTTATCCTACAGCACGATGCTAGGATTTTGTTTCAGGTTCCACAAAGCCATGGAATTGTTATTGTCTTCTTTTCAGGCATTTGAGGCATGTATTTTCTGTGGCCTAAATATGGCACTGAATCATGACTCCTGAAGAATACAATAATAATCTTTTTTTCCTTTTCTTTTAGCTCCAAAGGAAACACTGCTCATTCCTTCCAAACCCAAAACATCTGTTGGTCCAGAATTGCCACAGACTAAACCTGGTAATTTAAAAGTGCCGTTGTGGTACTGCCTTAGTTACTCTTTCTGCTGTTATTCAGTGCTGCAGTCATGTGATGTACATGATATGTAGACAGAAATTACTATCATTGCTTAGCTCAGAGTATGTTAATAAATTGTATCAAAGAGAATGGCCAAGGATTGCATACATTTCCATGGAGAGCAAAAGGTAAAATGGCTGGGATTTTTAACACATCTTTGTTGAATTTGTGAGCATCAGCCATTAAAAATAGGAGGAATTTTAATAATTAATAAAAATATACTGCTGCAGCCAGCTTCACTAAATTCTTTTCTTTGGGGGTATTTTATTGCCATAAATACATCTGCTTCAATATCTCAAGTGCTTTTGAAACTTGGGTTACAGACTCTCAGTCCAAGATAGATGCTAAGAGTAAAGGTACCTTTAAAAATAATTGTTAGGTGTGGAGTGACAACACTATTACAAGAAAGAACAGCTCCTAATCTTTCATACTCTCTGATCTAATCTACAAACTAATAATGTTTTGATTTTAGGCAAATAGATTAATGAATAGTTTTATCATTCCCCGATTTTTCCCCTTCTAGCCCTTTTTATATAGCTCCAAAAAGTTAATAAAAACATTCAAGAACTGTGCATATATATACTATGCAAATCAAACTGAACAGTCCAGGAATCACAGAAACACAGAATGGCTGGGGTTGGAAGGCACCTCTGGAGAACATAGAATTATAGAATGGTTTGGATTCAGGTCATCTGGTCCAACCCTCCTGCAGGTGCAGACATATCTTCAACTCTATTAGGTTGCTCAGAGTCTCATCCAGCCTGGCCTTGAATGTTTCCGGGGATGGGGCCTCCACTACCTCCCTGGGCAACCTGTTCCAGGGTTTCACCACCCTCATTATTAAAAAATTCTTCCTTGTATCTAGTCTAAATCTACCCTCCCTTGGTTGAAAACTATTACTCCTTGTGCTGTATCAACAAGCCTCACTGAAAAGTCTATCCCTATCTCTACTGAAGGCCCCCTTTACGTACTGGAAGGCTCCTATAAGGTCTGTCTTCAGTCTTCTTTATTCCAGGCTGAACAAATCTAACCCTCTCAGTTTCACCTCATAGGTGAGGAGTTCCTACTAAAGTAGATCTGCCTAGAGCAGATGAAAAAGGTTTATTTTCTAAAGGCCTTGTTTTGAAAGAATTTCTCCTAAGTAAACAATTTAGAGCCCAAGTCTCAGTTGAATAAGCTATTTCCCATCATACCACAGGGAACAAGTTCCATGTTCAAATACCACTACAAAGTTAGTTTTAAGCAAAGAATTTTAGAAAACAGAATTTATAGGTTTACTCTTTTCCTTTTGCATTTTCATTTATTATAATGACGTATATGCAAAATAAGCTACTCTTAGGAAAGTTTTTTTTTTTTAAATGGCACAATTTAGCCACTACCCTTTATGGTAGTAAGTGGGTCATTTTCCATCTTCTACATTTTAACCTTATTTCTGAAAAAGAGAGAGACATCTAGTGTGTGTGTCTGCCTGCCAGTCTCTCCTTTTCCTCCAGTAACTTAGATATCTTTCACTAAGTTCAGTCACATTTGAGTGAGGGAAGAATGTCTGGAAGATAAATACATTACCACAAGCTTTTAGAATGTTTCTAGGGAAATTCAAGTTAATACATCCCATGTGAGAAAGACCAAGGACTGTCAAGACACCACCTTTAGGGCGTTTGTTTTGTAATTGGTGAAGAGGGCAGTAGATAGTTGCACTGTCTGGCTGTCAGCATGAAAATAAAACCAGACTAGTCAGAATACATGTCTGTCTCATGTTTGTTAAAACTGTTGAGGCAGATGCATAGATAGATTTTTAGGAAACAAAGGACAGAGATCCTTAATGAAATCCAGTTTCTTTAATTTCATTTCTCACAGAATGTTTTATTTCTTGTAGCTCCAAAGGCAACACACCTGGGATCAATTAACCTTATAACAGTTCACGTAGTCGATGGGTCCAAAATGACTTTAGGTAATGGGACTATTTTGTCAGTTTATTTTTTCATAGAACTTTCCTTTCTTTGCTTTCACTATATGACTAAACTTACCCTTTAATCAACAGAAATACCTTAATATATCTTTGTGCTGTGTTCATTTGTTAGTCATATTCTAGTGCACGTAAAAATTGTTGCCAGATTTTATTTTCCAGACATTTTTTTCTTTCATGCAATTCTTTCTAGAAATAAGTGCTACATGTACAAGGCTGAGGAGTTATATAAAAGGGCATTACCCGGTCACAGTTTCTTCTTCTATCTGACTAACTAATAATATATATCTTCACAGTCTTAAAAAATCTTCTATCTGGATAAAAACATGATTTTCAGACAGATTTCTTTCACTGATTCTCTTCATTCACGGTTTTCACAAAGACAATTTGAATTTCTCTTCCACCTGTGGTATCTTATGTTCAAAAGGAAATCATTTGCATTTTATAAGCAATGATATCTCCACTTTCAGTTCCCAATGAAACGTACCAGATTTCACCCAAGCCCAAAGCTCCTCTGGCAACTGAAATTCCACGTTTCCATACAGGTAATTTTTAAGATATTCTTGAGTTGTTGGCATGAGAGTCTGTAGATGTTAATTGAATCAGCTTAAAGTTTCGTGGTCTGTTGATTATTGCCTTTAAAAATAATTTCAAACATATAACACAAAAATTTATTTTTCCCCTTATCAAATATGTTTTGTTCATTGCTCTGAAAAATCAAAATTTAATCAGTATTGCCTCAGAGATGAAATGAAGCTTGTAAATAGTATTAGTGCTGTGTATTGAATCCTCAGATGTACAGTGTTGCAAACATAAATGTAATTGACATCCACCATTTTCCTTATAAAATACTAAAGCTAAATCTATACAACTTTGCCAAAACGTAACTGTCAATAATGAGTAATATGTTCTTTCCTGCATAAATATTTTCTCTGATACTTCAGAGAGTCTGTGCTAACTGTTGGGGGTATAATGGTTATTAGTTTCAAATATCAAAGAGCTATTAGAGGTTGATAATTTGGCAAGAGATGACAGTGACTATTGTTGATGCCTTCAGCCTTCTGCGTAATTCACACAGTTTCATTAACAACTAAAATACCAGAATCATTTGGCAAGTGAAACGTGACAAGGAAAAAATGGTTGAAGGCTTCTGATTTTCACCTTGATGTTACACCATGCATCAGCAGCCCTACAGAGTGTCTGTATTAAAGGCTTCCAGTTGTTTTCTCAGCAATATTTTAATATTTCATGGTTTTATCTGAATATTTGATTTGGAAAGGTGTTCAGTTTGGTGTTTTATTTTGAGGTTTTTTTTTCTTTGTTTTTTACAGAACCTAATTAAATGTCTTAAGGCCATGGATACCTTTGCAGAGCTAACTCTGTATCCATATACAGTTGGGTAACTGGCTGTAAATATTTTATATCTTTTCCTAAACCTAAACATGAATGTAACTGGTCAGACTGCATGATGGAGTCATCTGACCACTAAAGAAACTAGCATATTCAGTGTGCATTTTGGACTGGAACTCATGGAATTCTCATATTTCCATTTTGCTGTATCACATTGGTGCATGGACCTTTTTTTCTGGCAAGTTACACTGCATTGTTGATGTTCTTTTATACGCAGCATTTAAACTGAACCTTATTTCTTTTAGCACCTCATAAACCACGTCTCACTTCTGCAAGACCAAAGCCATCTGATAGATTACAGACGAGACCAGGTAATAATTGTTTATTCAGTTTGGGATGGGGAGATTAATAATTAATTAACTAATTTCATCTGCTCTCCATGGAATTTTAAGTATTGCTGGGGAAAAAAGGGGGTATTTTTCCTTTCAGTTAATCGATTTAGAGGTAAAGCCTTTCCAAATCAGAAAAAAATTTAAAAAGAAAAAGAAAAAGAAATCAAAGCAATGTATATCATCAGAGCAAGTGTAACTTTTTCCTCTTTAACAAAGAATTATTGGCATCACATGGAAATCTGTTCGGTTTCTTCTCATGGAACTTATTTTCTTTTTTTTTTTCTCTTCTTTCTTTTTTTAAACTCTCTCACAGCTCTTAGTAAAACCACAGTAGCACCTGCTAGAACAATAGCACCTGGACTGCAAAAGTGGATTGTACCAACAGGTAGAATTCCAGTTTTTGGGGGGTTTAATCTTATTTGTAAAAGACAGGAATGTGAGATCTTCAAATAATTTTAAGCCCTGCAAAATATTTCATTGTGTTTGATTGCAGACACTAATTCCTCAGAATACTGCATGTAACTGCTGTTACTCGTCATGCTATATAACTCCTGAATTTCATTATGAAATTATATTGACAGAGTAAACTTACAGATAGATTATTAATCATAGAATCATAGAATAGTTTGGGTTGGAAGGGACCTTAAAGATCATCCAGTTCCAATGCCTCTGCCATGGGCAGGGACATCCCACTAGATCAATAAATACACACATATTCAAAATGAATTTTTGGTTGTTCATCCACTGCTAACAGCGCTGCTGTCCCATATTATTGCTCTGTGCTAGTTAGGTTAGGATAACCTGAGTAATACACCATCTACTCTATGCATTCCCTTTTTTGTCTGTGTAATGTTTCTATGTACTAGGATTTCCAAAATATGTTTGGCAGTTTAATACCTATTTTTGACCTTCGTATGATTCAAGGTACTCATTCCTGTCCATAATTTTGGGAAGCCAACAATGTTTCTAGAAACGGCAAAACCTCAGAAGAGATGTTTGTATATTTAAAAGTAGCCTGTTTAGAATATGACATACTCTTCTGAATAACATTCAGAGGGGACACTTTCACAGGAAGGGTGTGCTCTTTGATCTTCCATAGTCCTTCTGCTAAATGAAATGAGCCCATCAAATTCCAGGATATCATAGAAAGTTACGGTATTAAATAATCAGTGGCAGTAGTTGTTGTTCTTCATTAGTGTTGGAAGTCTACTTTCTAATATATGATTACCACAAGAGGCAGAATGCATACAGACCTCTAGGAGTAGGTGACTTTTTAAGTCATATAATGAAATTAAGTACAAATGCACAATTATACTAGACAGTATATAAAGCTTTTCCCTTCTCCTCTATAGTAGTAACCTTGGCAGAGGTAGATTAAAAAGAAGGATAAAAAGAAAGCATGCTAAGTAGGTTGGCAATATAAACGTAATAGTAGATACGCAAATTGTTAAATGCAGTTTATTGTGCTGCTTCCCACTTTAGGTGACTCCTAAGGTATTGCTTTAAGCTATATTATTTTATATGCTCTTGTTGGAGTGACCACCCCCTGTCCTTATTTTCATGTCTTCTTAGTAGTGCCAGTATCCAGGAAGAACTAGAGTTTCATAGAATCATAGGATCACCAGGTTGGAAAATATCTTTTGGATCATTGAGTCCAACCATTCCTACCTGCCAATAAACCACGTCCCTGAGCACCTCGTCTACCCTTCTTTTAAATACCTCCAAGGAGGGTGACTCAACCACCTTCCTTGGGCAGCTTCTGCCAGTGCCCAATGACCTTTTCTGTGAAAATTTTTTTCCTGATATTCAATCTAAACTTCCCTTGGCGGAGCTTGAGGCCATTCCCCCTTGTCCTGTCCCCTGACACCTGGGAGAAGAGGCCAGCTCCCTCCTCTCTACAACCTCCCTTCAGGTATTTGTAGAGAGCAATGAGGTCTCCCCTCAACCTCCTCTTCTCCAGGCTAAACAGCCCCAGCTCTCTCAGCCGCTCCTCATAAGGCCTGTTCTCGAGCCCCTTCACCAGTTTCGTTGCTCTTCTCTGGACACTCTCCAGAGCGTCAACATCCTTCTTGTGCTGAGGGGCCCAGAACTGCACACAGGATTCAAGGAGCGGTCTCACCAGTGCCGAGTACAGAGGGAGAATAACCTCCCTGGACCTGCTGGTCACACCGTTTCTGATACAAGCCAGGATGCCATTGGCCTTCTTGGCCACCTGGGCACACTGCTGGCTCATGTTCAGTCAGCTGTCGACCAACACCCCCAGGTCCTTCTCCTTCAGGCAGCTTTCAGGCCACTCTTCCCCTAGTCTGTTGTACTGCATGGGGTTGTTGTTTCTTTATGGTAGATGATGTAGAAAATCATCACAAAACTAGTACCTTCCTGTGAATTCTTACTCACAGGCAAATAAGTATCTTCTTTTAGAATTCTTCTGGAAAATGATAATTCTAGTAATGTTTCCATTGCTAAGTTATATAAATATTTTTTCTCCTAATTAAAGAAATGTCCTGAAGAGGTCTGTTACCTAGATTTTGTGTCCTGCCAAGTAAGCCCTTCAAGTAAAACTTAGTACCCGATATACTAAGGAAGAGCTGACATGCATTTAACTACTGTCCATTTCTTTGTGACTCCAACCCTGCTGAAATAGCAACTCATTAATATCCTTTCATGAGTCTGCACCTTTCTTCTGAAAAGTGCAGAGAAATCATCAATGGATTTTTTACATTCGTGACATATTGAGAGAGGACTGCAGTTTTTAACAACTTTTCAGTCTGTACGTTCCTTGATGATCAGTAAGTGAATCCCAAGCCTTCCTGTAGAGAAGGTGCATCACAGTATAGTGGCAAATGCAGTGTCTGAGTCTACAAGACTGTGCTCACAAAAATCATTTCACACAACAACAGAGTTAAAGTAACCATTTCAAGGAATCTATATCTCTCCCAAGCAATGTGCAATTATTGCAAACAGAATTCCTAAGCCTGCAGAGGATATTTAGAAAAGAGAACTCTGTTAACCTGGAGCTGTAAATCTAACCAGCAGACAAAAAAATTTCTGATTCAGTAGATGATATCTTAGAGAAACTAAAAAATTTTAAGACCGCTATATGAATTTTGGGAGCAAGGAAGTTTATTTCTTGGGAGCAACATGGTTTAGTGATTGATAGGAACGGTTGGACTTGATGATCCAGTGGGTCCTTTCCAGCCTAGTGATTCTATGATTCTATGTTATTTTCTGTGGTTAGTTTGTCAGAACTCTTACTTTATGATCCAAGCTGATTAGAATCCTTAATTTGACTGTCAGCTACAATATGTTTTCAGGCTTACCATTAGACATTACCTAATTTTTTCTTTCTCTGAAGAACACCACATTTACTGAAGAGGCACAGACACTCTGTTTTTTGAAGAGCAGTCAGGATCTTTCCATTCCTTGCTGGGCTGGTACTGCTGTTGAATGTACTTCAGTTCTTCCTGGTTGTGTTCATTAGCATCAGTGCAAAGATGTGTCACCAGACAGAGTTTGCTTGGCAGCTGCAGGGCCCAAATAATAAACAGTGGAATTTCATTTTTCCAGCAGTTGCACATGGGATTGTGGCTGGTTTCATGGCAGGCTTTCCAGTCTCCTGGCTAGCTGTAGTGTCAGGTGATAAACTTGACTGTGAGAAGGAGCCAGGGGTTGCCTCCTCATGACTAACATTCCCTTTAATTGTCTGCCATGTTTTAGCCATTTTTTCTAGAATTCCAGTTTATTGAATGGCTTTTTGTATATGTCAGTGTGCTTTTATTTAATCCTAACCATTTAAAAATTGCTCCTGATCTGTTAAGCTTCCAGACAACCTTCTGCAAACAATTTCTGAGCAACATTTCCATTTTCCTTGTGAAAGAGAAAGAATTGGTTTCTATTATAACAGCCATTAACTTTCTGCTATGTTTTCTTTTCATTTTTGAAACTGTGTGTGTATAGACAAATTCTGGAGGAACTCAAGTATTAAGGTATTTCAGTTTTTTATCAAGGGCACTTTTTCCAGTTCTTCACTTTAAATGACCCACCCTTCTAATGATAGTCCAGTTATTAAAGACGCAGAGGTGTTTTAAGGTGTTCCAGACCACATGAATATTTCAGGAAAAAATATAAAAGAAAAAGTAGACACAAACACATGTGCGAGTAATACATCTATTCTCAGTTCTGTTTAAAGTTTGAATGAATGTGATAAGTCAAAACACTTACAATAAGCAAGTTATGTCAAATGGCATTAGGTAAATGTTATGATAAATACAGCAAGCTGATAGTGCACAGACCTTGTGTGACAACACAAATTTTTATATAACTTTGAAATTCATTGAAGTATTAGAAAAGCAGATTTTGTCAACTGGGAAGTGTAGTTTGGTCAGCTTTTTTGCTGAAACTTTAACTTGTTTTAACTTTAACTTTACTAATACCACAGCAGTAGTACAAGTTTCTTAAAAACAAACCCAAAACATTACTTCTTCCATCTAAAATGTATGCAATGTTCTGTTCATCCCTACCTGATAAAACTCAAAAAAAAAAAGTGATTCTAAATTAAATTTTAAGGAGCAGGATAGAGGTAGGTTTTTCTGTAGATGCAGTAAGATGCAAAACTAAATGAGACTTGTAATGGATACTTGGGTGATTTAGTGTGATTTAGTCAATGTGCTACTGTGTTTTGTTGATATGTCTATTTTGCGATGAAGCTGAGAAATTAAATGGAGTCTATGACCTATGGTGTACATTATTTTTGTTTTTAAAGATGGTACCAATCTTCTTATGCAACTTCTTTGAACACCATTCACATGAATCAGTACTCTGATTAGTACACGTGATTAGTACTCCGGTTCTTTGTATATCTGAAGATTTAATTAACTACTTCATTTACCTGAAGATAAATTGCTGTTACATAAAACCACAGGATGTGTTTAGATATTTTGATTACAGAGACCAGGTGACCTGTATCCTGTTCCCAGCTTACCACAAGTCTTATTTTTTTAATCTTAAGTAAATAATTTAATGCTTCCATGCTATTATTTTCCCTTGTGAGGAGTACTGAGACTCAGTCGCACTTTTAGATTGTAAAGTTTCTATTCAATCTCACTTAGAGTGCAGTGCCACATCTGTGGATGCCTAAGGCAAGCCTAGCCAAATGAGAATGGACAAATAGTAAAATTATTGAAAAAAATATCTACTTTGTGCTGTTGAAATACTAGTTTAATTGCAAAATGAGATGGGCATCAGTTTATAAAACTATGAGGTCTTTGGTTGAAATGTTTAGATGATGTTGGAATAGACATGGAATTTGGTAATTAATTTAATTTTGAGTTTATTTTGACAAAAGATAAACATTAATTTTCAGAGTTTTTTCTTATGTCATGGAAGAGGGGTTTTTTTCAAAAACATGATGAAATCACAATGCATTTTCTCACTCTGATGCATATAGAGTTCTTGTAAATATATTTATTTTGTATAGGGAAAATATATTAATTTAACAGTCTGAATATCCTATAAATCTCAACATGTGAAGCAGTCGTTTTATACCAGGAGTAGTTGTGCTGATATTTTTAATACCATTTACTTCAGAGTTCTTTTTAAAATGTGTTTATATAACTTTTAAGTAGGACTTTCTTTTATATACAAACTGAATTTTATGTACACTGCCTCTGGTACTCCAAACACGGTATGTGTTTGGTTCAGAATTGCCCTAGCTACTCAATGTGGAGAATAACCAGAAATCTTGGTTTAGGGAAGAATAATTTGCAAGAACCAATGGACTTCTCATTTGATTAAAATATTAAAATGTTACCTGTACTCATCTTTCCGCATCCAGTCTTGGTTTAACACATCTGTTATCTCTCAATCTCACACATCCTCTCTTTCCAAATATACTTTTTTTCATGTTTAAAATTAACTTGCAGAATATTCAAGGCTAAAATCACTTTCTGTTTACTTGAACAGGAAAATAATGGATATTGCTAAGTTATCAGTCAAAATATAGATGGGCCATATATGCCAGTTTTGCACTTGCAGTTAGCTATAGTTTCAACATATACGATACAGAAGTACTCCATGACTTGGTACTGCACTGTAGATACTTGTTTCATTTCTCATTTCCTTTTGTTTCACAGATGAAGTATATACACACGAGGATGTTGACAGACAAATTGACATGGATGTGAAAAAGCCTTTCGAATATCGTGATACTTGGGAAAAGCCATTTTCTGGTAAGGTCAATAAAGGAAGACAACACGTCAATTTTTAACAGTTATGAAAAATAAAAAACACTGCCTTCTCTACACAAATAACACCTCCACTGAAGGAGAAAAAGCACTTCTTAGTCATCCTCATCAGTTCAGTTTCTCTTGGTTTCCAGATGCTACTAAAAGAGATAAATCCAAGAATATTTCATGGTCACTACTTATCAGTAACATATACCATATATTAAAAATTCCTACCATATATGTTGTATATAACATATATGTTGTATATAACATATATGTTGTATATATAAAGCCACAATACTGCCAGCACTGATTCTTTTCACACCAATAGTTTCCACAGAATGAAGGAGAACAGGGAGAATGCATCACTAACTTGTCCTCCCACTTACAGGAATGCTTTGCTGAATACTAGGATTGTTAGGAAAAATAGAACATTAGGCTTGAAGCAAAATTAGGTGGAGTAAACGGGGTTACAGCCTTTTACATGTGCTATACTAGGCTTGTCAGTTTTTCTTTTCTTGCAAGTCTTGCAAACGTATTTTCAAGACAATCAAAATATTTTTTAATGAAAAACAGCTTCCCTAAGTAGGCTTTCAAAAGCAGGCTTTTAGTATTTCACTTTTTTCTAATCAGCTGCTTAGAAAATTTCTGTTTCAATTGAAAATGTATAGTATAGAGCGTGTTTGTAAGCCACATGTATATACACAAATTGGTTTCTTTTACAACCATAGACAGGAATAAAGCGCTTTTTTAGCTATACTTTTTTATTGGCAAAACCCACTGAAAATAAAAACTTTGGGGGATTGCCCTTTGATTTACTTTTCAGCTACCACTGCTCTTTTAGTTAGATTTTCCTTTGAAAACATATTAGACTTAAAAACCAATAGATAGCCTATCTTGACAACTGACTCCTGACATTTCAGCTTTTTAAAGTTTATTCATTCTGAATATTGTACTTTGTGAAGGTTAAGTTCAGTATGATATATCATTAGTAGTAGCTGGATGTGGACCATAAACTGCAAATGAGGGTGGCTCTGTGCACAGTTTTTTTCATTACTGAATGTCAGGTAGTGCTGTGTATTTAAGTAAATCCAGCCTGTGATTTGCAGAGACTAGAAGGTTTTTATTATAGATTTGAAGGAACATCTACATCTGCTCTTACTCATCTTATGACATTAGATATTTAAAATTAAGTTATTAGAGTTTTGAAGTAAATCAATACCTTGAACTGTAATCATAAGAGACAGCTGTGAAATTAGCTGCTACTGTTGCATAGCTTTCTTGTATACTTCTGTGATTTTGGATTGCTTTATGAGGCTTTACTATTTAGGTCAAAATTCAGAATTATAGAATCATAGAATAGCTTGGATTACAAGGAACCTTAAAGATTATCTATTTCCACCCTTTCTCCCTCCTACCACGGGAAAGGACATCTTTCACTTGATCAGATAGCTCAAAGGCCCATTGAACGTGGCCTTGAACACTTCCAGTAATGAGAAGTGGTTCATCATAGATACTACAATGTAGTAGTATTCAGAGTATGATTGTTATATATTTAAAAAATTATCATCCTTTTTTAGGTATTCAGGTATTTTTTTTCATCTCCTTCTAAAGATTAAGAATGAATATGAAACCCACAAATGTTATTTTCAAAACGATTACGTCTTGCTGAATTAGATAGAGTGTTATTTCCTGTCTTTATCTGATGGATTTTTTTTTAAAAATGTGTCTTATAAGTGATTGCAAAAGTCCAAAAGGAAAAGGGAACAGAGAAAGATAGTGATGTCTCTGTTTGTATATTTTAAATATTTCTGAAAAGGCTTAGTCTTTGGACCCCTCTCTTCTTGCCCACAGTTACTCTATTTATATGGTAAACTAAGGTCTAATACATAGGGCCCAAGGTGGTTTGTGCAGCCAATAATTCACTATCAAGCAGCTTGTGTATTTGTTGACATTGGCAGCATTATAAGAATTACATTACTCTTGAGGATTTCCCCCTCTTAGTTACAAAAAGTCTTTTGTTACATAAATTTGTTGCACATTCTCTCCTGTTTTTTATCTTAAGGAAAGAAGTGCAAGGCTGAATAGTAGAAGGAAAGCCTTTGACTTTCCTTTGCATAATAAAATCATTTATAATTGCCTGGAAAATACAGTAAAATGTTTTATAAGTGTGAATTAAGTTTATGTGCTCCTTTCAGACCTCACTGTCAAAGAACTTTACCAGATAAATTTAATAGATATTGGCTGGAACTGCACATTCTATCACAATAACTATCTCTAGCCATGTTGATGCATGAAGTAACAGTAAACTTCTACATTTTTCACTTTTGAACAGCATAGGTTAAAGTATCACAGATGATAATTTCCCTTTTGCTCTATCTTACTTTAAGCTGAGGCTGACCAGTTTTATCAGTCAGGATGTGCCAAAGATCAGAAATTCTTTCGAGAAGGATGCCAAAGATAATTCCAAGTACACCAAAAGTGAGTTTATTCTGGGAAGAAGTATCCTGTTGGCTGCCAGAAATTTACCATTGACAGAAGTGAGGAACAACACAGAAAATGAATCACTGAAACACTCATACAAATCCCCAAAGAGCTACATTTTTTCAGTGTAAGCTTGGTTTAAAACTCCATGGTAGACGCTTTCCAAAGAATTTGAGGCTGCGTATGCGAATTATTCCAGCTCCTAACCTCACCTCTGTGTTTTCAGTACTAAATCAGACATGAAACACTGTTTGAGAAGTCAGTATATAACTTGTAGTGGGTTTCTGATTTGATGGAATTTGAAATTAAATGATTAATAACACTGTCTTTTAATGTCATTCAGTTACTACACCACCTGGCCCTCAGCGTCCTCCTGTACCTCCTGTAAAGCCTACACAAATGCGAAGAAAACCTCTGCCCCCAAACACCGTGACTGGTAAACCAGGAAGTCCAGGTACCTGAACATTTTCAGCATAAATATTTTTTGTGTGAGTTAATACTCGACTGACTAGCATGTTGTAGGAAAATTTTATAGTATAGATTCTTTTTCTCTAGTCTGTGATATCTATAGAAAATGGTCTTCTGGAATATACAGACCTTGCATCTTTTGTCTTGATGCATGAACTCCAGTTTCATTTTGTTTTCCTAACCTAATTATTTTAAAATCATCCCTTGTAAGGGAGTTGAAGGCAAAACAGTATAACACAAGTCATCCTTCAAGAAGATCAACCTTAGGAACATTTCGTGTCTACTAATAGCATTTGCAGTTACTTAAAGCTCATGTCAGATGGGAGATATTGAATATTATGCTTCAATGCTACTCTCAACTGGATATTTTTAAAGAAATTCTGTCATATACATATATATACACACAGTACATCCATTAACCACTGCAAATAATGAGGTAATAGGCACCCGGACAACTAACTGCATTAGGAGGTAGCGTGAGCTGGGTTATTTCATGTGCAAAGAGTTTAGCTACTGTATTCCTACTTCTCAGTATCAGTATAAAAACACACAGAAATTTCATGTTTTCTATTTTATTTTTTACCCTGAAACTGATATTCAGTACCCTTATAAATGTTTTGTCTGTGTATTCTATATAAGAATTCTTAGGTTAGTATTATTCCAGGTAGTCTGAAACTATCACCTCATTATGCTTAGCATCATGAGTAATGCTTCCTTCTTTACATTACTCTCTGTAGTTCACAGGAAATATAAAGGTCTTGGCTCTGCTTTATTTCCTGGTGACTTTTTTTTAGTTTGTTTCAAATGGGGCTTTCTGTGCTATTAAAGGACTAAAGACCTAAATTATTCTTTAATGTTTAGTGCAGCAGATTAGAAGCAAAAATCCCCAAGTTGGATGAAACAAACTGTATGTTTACTTATGCTGGCCTCTTCTCCCAAGTGACAGGGGACAGGACAAGAGAGAATGGCCTCAAGCTCTGCCAGGGGAGATTTAGGATAGACATTAGGAAAAAGTTTTTCACAGAAAGGGTCACTGGGCATTGGAACAGGCTGCCCAGAGAGGTGGTTGATTCACCTTCCCTGGAGGTGTTTAAGGCACGGGTGGACAAGGTCCTGAGGGACACGGTTTAGTGTTTGATAGGAATGGTTTGACTCGATGATCTGATGGGTCTCTTTCAACCTGCTGATTCTATGATTCAACAGTAGAGCCGATGCTTCCTTAGTAATAGCTGCAACAGAACATAAGACATTGTCAGTCTTAACCTGCAGCATAAAAAAATGTTGTCTTGGTAGATTTTGTTTTGCTTGTAATAGGGTCTATGCTCATTTTCTCCATTAAGTGTCTAATTAATTTACTGGTGTTTTGAAATGTCACTCCTCTTCCACACACTACAGGCCAGATTATGTGGTAGTCAGCAGTTACCATACCTTCCCAGGCTTTCAAGATGGAATAAATTTGTTAGATGATCCAGTTCTCCCTTGTGGAGCCAGTAGCAAATTTTCCTTTTTCTGTGTTTCCTAGTGTTTCATCCAGCTTAGTTTAAAACATCATAATTGAGTTTCTTCTCTCCCTTGAGAGACTGTTCCACAGTACTAACAGGAAAAATTTGCTTCAATGTTCTTGGATTTTCCCCGTCATAATTCTATCCTGTTTCTCTTCATCATTAACACCGTAATTAATTCCTCACGTCCATCTTTCTTACTCATCCAGTGTATGAGTATTATGGAAAAGTCCCTATGTAGGCATTAGACTCCTGAACCAAAAAACAAAAAAAGGGAAACAACGAAGTTCCAGAATCTTTGTGGAACTGGACTCTAGCGAGGATCTTACTAAATTTTCTCTTTATTAAGAAAATCACTGGAAAGTAGAGATTTTTATTGTTTTAAACTAGCTTCATCAGAGCTCTGCCTTCAGTCACCATGTTCCTCCATGTAAAATATGTGGGAAATGTAACTATTTTATGTAGTTCTTCAGTTTTTGAGGGCTGAGATTTCACAGTCATGCAGTGATTTTCTTGGAGTATCTGCATGTTTTATGAATGTAGTTCTTGCTTTTACAGCTATTTTGGAAACAATCAAGACATCCTTTACCATTGCTTCTCGGAAACTTGTTTTCATTAATAGGTGATAACAGCTGAGAAGTAAAAGGAATGTCATATAATTTAAAGCAATTTTTAAAATAGCTATTTAATTACAGGAGATAATATTGCCTCTATCAATCAATTTCTGTCCAAAATTACGGTGCCTGCTACAGTATAGAACAGTTCTGAAGACCTTTTCCTTGCTTCATGTAGTCCTATAAATGTTTGAAATACTTTACTTCATTGCATCTTTCTTGCCTTCATTTGAACTGCATCTTAACTTCATTCAGTGGAAACTCCTGTACCATTCTGTGGTTAAACTCTCAATGCAGACCATAGTTAAGTTTATCATTATACATGGTCAAGCTGCACCCTTGCTAATATATGTGCTGTACTGAGAATAGAAGTTGAATGATCCTAGCTATATTTTAGGGAAGAATCCAATTCATTTGCAGAGTTCAGCTATTCTGTCTTATGATTCATGAAGAAGTGTCCAACTTTATTTGATAAACAGAAACGTCAGTGCTGGTCATTTTGCATCCTTTCACCAATCTGTGTAGAATGGTTCTGTGCATTAAAACAGGTCATATTCTAGGTGACTGAAGTCCCCTAAGACAGTTACTCAGTAGCAAAAAAATTTCTTACTCAGTTTCAGGAGTAGGTTATATTGGCAACGCTAACTACAAACTTTCCTAAATCCAACTGGAAGCAGTATAAGTTTTGAGGGAATTACACAGTTAAAACAAAAATACTTGTTTCATGAAGTCATCATCACCAATCTGACCGTTTTCTACTAGAAAATTAGAAAACTGTTTCGCTCTGCTTTGTTGCCACTTTTGTCACTATAGCTAAACCTGCTGGACCAACATCACCTGTGGGGACCAGAACATCATATAAGACACCAACAGCTTTTGCAACTCCAGAATATTACGGTAAGCATATTACAGACAGATCTGGCTTTGTTTTGGGGTTTTTTTTCCCCATTAACACAAAGACTTCTTTTTTTTCTTTTGCTTCCCTTCCCAAAAATTGATGCATTGCATATTTGATAGAAGTGTTCTGTCTAGGGTGATTCTGATTTCCTTTATGCCGTTTTGCAACTTTTCTGACTTGACTGAAGGCATCTGGCTGTCTTCTGATGCACACCTTGTTAAATGGGAACATGATGGCTCTTCCATCTTCCTAGAAACCAATACATGTAGGCTTTCAATACTACTCAGTGACTACTTTAAAACTGTGAAGATACTGTAAGATACTTTTCCTGAACATTTCTTTTTATGTGGGACATAAATCACTGTTTGACTGTGACTAATAGTGCTATACATGGTCATCATATCCTTCTAACTATCTGATCAAGCTGCCAGCATTTAGACAGGAAAAGTTGCAATAGGATAAACATAATCGTTAGTTGGTAATTTGCCCTTTTATAGAAGTGGGAGTTAACTACAAATTCAGACTTAAATCTCCTCCATGTGGCCATACAGGAAAGGGTTTGGAGGAAAGTGTGTTTGAAATTAATTTTCAAGCCAAAATATGCACTTCTAGGTATACGGTCATGAATGATGCTGTTTCTAATTTTCCTGGACTTGCAGAAACTCTGAAATTCTTGTATTCGTATAGTGATCATGAACTTCCTGTGACCCTTAGTGCTGCATAAAGCAAGCCAGATGATAGATTTATTAAAAAATGCTTCTTGGAATATGTTGTGTTTTGTCCATAGAAGTCCATTGTGGTACTTGCATCTAAGAGAAAATTCTATTAAATCTACTGGGCATTTATGCTTTACCATAATTTAAAATTCCAAACAAACTGCAGTGCCGCACTTCTGATGTATTCCTTGTGAATTGAATTATAAACTATCTCCCGCAGTTGATGCAACTGTCTTCAGCTCAAGTCCTACATCAGAAACAGATTCTTCAGGCAAGCCAAGGTACCAAGGTATGAATTTAATAGCTATGGTGTTTTATTTGGAGGAATACATGAAGACTGACCTATCTTGCATAAGAATTAACTTTTGTTGTTATTTGAAGGCCAAAACTTCCTTTCATTCTGTTCCACTTCAGTGTCACATGAAAGGACTGTAGTGTAGACCATCAGTATATTCTTGACTAAATTTTACTTCTCTTTCTTCCCTGCTACCAGATCCTAGTTTACAGTCTTGCCCACAAACATGTCATGGCTCTTCTGGAACCCCAGCAGTAGTACAACTGCACACAGTTCACATTCTAGCAAACAAAATTAAAATCTTCCTGTGGGCTTGCAGGCATAATTGGAGAGATATTGCTCCAATACCAGTTTGTTTTACTAGAACGAATATCTACCCATTATATTCACCTTACCTCTCATTCCACACTGTGAAAATTCAGAGAGTCTGGTAACATAGTAACATGTACTAAACTAGATGATAAAGTAGGCAAATTATTGCCTTGAGAGTTTAACAAAGTGAGATTAGAGGAAGAAGTGCTTTTGTACCAAAAGATTTTTAGAGCATTTTTCTTGATCTGCTAAGGGATACTACATTTCTGAAGACACTGACTTTCTTGCAAGAGCTCAATGTTTACATCCAATAGAATTTTTAATTTTAGAACTGATGTGTTTGTCTTCAGTAGTCATCTTTTCCTAGTTTCAAGGCAAAGTACAAGATATTTGCTTCTGAAGGCTTGTTTCAAGGTTTGGTGCTGTACTACTGAAACCATTTAAGACTTTGACAATCCCTTCAGAAACTACAGTTTTAATGGTGGAATGACTCTGGACTAAACTTACTACTCTTTCTGATGAAACAAAGTGGTCATGGGCATTACGTCAAAATTACTCAAAAGCTGCATATGGAATTGTAAGGGGGGGGGGGGGTGTTCTGCAGTAGTCATTTTACTTCAGTGGGACTAAAGTTAATTGTCCTATTTTATGCCAGAAGTCAATTCTTTCAAACAATGCATATCACCCACTAATGCTTTCAGAGTGATATTTCATCAGTGGTGCCAATGGGAACGGGTGAAGGAAATGCAGTTTCTAAGTCTATCAACAAAAACCTCAACAAGCAGCTTAATATTGAACATATACTTTTTATTCTCAAACATTTATGTTTGAGGTTGATTTGTTGTGCAAATTTTATTTTGTGTCCTGAGATGGAGGTTGCGCACTATGTGAAACGACATTGACAATATATGACATGTATTCCTCCTCAATAAAGACATTGTATTGAATAACATCTCTTTCCTGTTGCTCTTAGCCCCCCATGTAAAGTATATGAAGAAAGATGAGGATGTGCCTTGCTCTATTACAAGCTCTCTTGAACATTTTCCTCAAGAAGAAGTTGCCAACAAAGAAGAACCTACTCGCCCTCCACAAAATCCTCCAACAAACCTCACAGTGGTGACTGTTGAGGGCTGTCCAACTTTTGTCATATTGGACTGGGAAAAACCAGAGAATGACACTGTTACTGGTCAGTTTGATTTCTTTCCTCCGTTTTTAAAGAATACAGTATTTCCAACTTGCTTTGCTTTCACAGTGGTTTTATGCCATTTCAAAAATACTTTACTCCTAAGAGAGTCTTACATTTCAGTACTTTTTTTTTTTTTTTTGCTAGTGTCCACTCTAGTGTGGATAAAAAGGTGTTACTAGATTAGAATAAGATTTTCACAACTATATCTCTGGTACCAGTGATGATGCAGAGGATAGCTAATGAGTATCACTCTGTATCTTCTCATAATTTCTGGCTTCTCTATGTACAGGTTCTGTTAGGATCTAGCCAAGAAGTTTTACCAGTGTGACAGTAGTTGTTAAAATATATGTGCTTAAACATCATGTAGATGTGGTTTTGACTTGAGGATACAGATCTGTGAGACAGACACAATGAAATCCTACATCTGTCTAGCAAGTCAGTAAAAATCTGTCAGCATAATATTGGCTGTACCCATCATGGGACCACAAAGTTCTCTTAAAATAATTGGAGTTTTTTTTAATTTTGATTTTTTTTTTACTTGGTTGTTTCTTTTAATCATTTCTAAAGGAAGAGTTTTGTTTTGCAAATACATCCTTGTCAATCATGCAGGAATAAATACATAGACAGGTAAGCATGCAAGACGACCATTCATAATTTTTCTCTCATCTTCTGTAGAGCAACACAAGCTTACCAAAATGGAACATTTAAATTAATTAACAACTTAAAACTAAAGTGAGTTATTTTTTACTGTCAGGAAAATGGTTAGGGGTTTGTTTGGGTTTTTTTACCATGGACTTAAAACTTTGAATTGCAAAGTCCCTGGCTTAACACAGCCATGGCCAAAAAGATTTGACTGTGTTGCGTTACAAGTAGAACTGATAAGACTAGTCCAAATCAGTCCTTCTTTGATTTTCTAGAAATAATTACGGGGTTTAGCCTCTATTCATTCTTTCTCTCCCTTCCATTTTGAAAAAATAATAAATACAAAACTATAGGAACACTTAAAACAAAAATTGGCCTGCAGGTTTTTCGTCTGGTAAAGATTCAAGAAGTTAGCTTTCTTGATGAATTAAAAAGGGAATGAGTCTATTGGCTAATAAAAATTACCCACAAGAGAGAAGAAGGATTACCTGACTTAAATTCAACAATGTGATTAATCCTGGAAGAAAAGGAAATGTAAGCTTATTGCTAACCTTACAATTAGGCTGAGGATAGGCTCTCTTGAACACTCCCTGCTCCAGAAAGTTCTGCAGTCTTCCTTTTTGATCAGGGGATATCCTTTTTATTGCTGTTGTCATTTGGAGACCTCCTCCATGGACCAGTCCTTAGCTTGAATGGACTTGCTGTTCTCTTGAGCACGTTAATGAGCCCACTGCAGCACAGCCATTTGTACTGCAAGAATAGAATAACATTTTAACTGTAGCTGGTAAAACTGTCGTCTGGTAAAACACACATCATCTAACAATGAGAGCAGGGCCTAATTACCTTCTGATACTATTTGCTGTCTTTTTCAATGCATTTTGTGAAATATAAAGCAAGTCATACTCAATGTTTCTTCTGAGACTTTAGGTGCAAATCCTTTCTCTGTTCAAGTGTAATAAGCATTTGTAAAAGCTAACTTTCCATTAAGTTTTTTTCTCTTCTGTAAGACTTTTCTGTGATAACTGAGACACCTGACATATCCTTCCGCATACCAGAAAAGAACATCAAAATCTTCTACAACATATGTGACTAATATGCATTTGGTTTCTCTGAGAGAAACTGAAGTTTTCAATCTAGCTGTCTTCCTGTCTAGATGTAACAGCTTTCCTAAATACTATCTTTATTCCTTTCAGCCTCAATGCAAAATACAAAATCTTTGATCTCTGTGGGTTACAAGTATTCTCATTGAGCTTGTTTCCTTTGTCTTAACTTCAAAAAATTGCTCAGTTAATGACTCATCAAAAGACACTTTCTGAATTCAAGAATAAAATCCCATTTTTGAATCCCATTTTCTGAAAACAGTGATTACTTCATATTGGCCCCAGTATGACATTACTTGTTTAGACAGACTTAAATCAAGTTTTCTGTCATGTCTTTTTATTTTTGTAGTTTATACAAGTTTTTTTAATCATCTGATTTCGGCATTACATCTCCTTCTTAATGCATTGTTTCAGATACAACTGTGGATATAGAAAACATAAAATGTAGAGCTGTCTTTTTTTAAAGATTACATTGCTTGACTTTTAACTGTGCACAAGGAGTTTCATTGTGCTGGGTATTCCTAAAAAAAAAAAAAAAGTGCACTTCAGTAATGGAAAGGTCTGATAAATAGTAACCAAAACAGTGATCAGGCTTACCTCCTTGTTTTCCTAAAGTCTGCAAATATCATGAACCAAGAAAATTTTGCTAGTTCTCCACTACTGCTGTTGAGTTGCCACAGAAACACAGGGCAGTTTGTTGTATTGAGCACAGAAACTCATGCACTGAATGTGCATACATGCACGCCCATTTACATGTGCTGAGTTTTCCAACTTAAATTAATTTTAAAATTCAAATCATGTTTCAACTTGGGGCTCACAGAAAGATTGAATTCTTCTCAAGTTGCCTAATCATTCTCTATCTGGTTGTACATGAGGCAGAGGTTACCAACCTTCTTTCCCATGCTTCTTAATGAAAATAATTTCTCTAGCGAGGCTTAATTAGAGCTAATAAGGGTTATTCTTTGTGAAGAGAGGAAAATCAACAGTATATTCAGTGCCTTCATTAGAAAGAGGTTGTTATGAATCAGGATAGAGGTTGTCTGCTAAAGAGAGACAATGTCTTGGACAGGGCTATGGCTGAAGTTGTAGCTTCTTCCCAAACATCTGTTGTTAATTCCCTGTTCAGAGCATGGCATTTGCTTGAAGATACATCCCAGTGAGATAAAAAGAGAGTAGTGAGACTCTATAAATCATACAAATACAGAAAATAAATTTATGCAAAATTATTTCATTCTAAGGTGGCTTTTTCCCAAAAAGCACCATCCGTGTTAGTTGGGCAGTTTCTTTTGGAAACCTTAAAAGTATAGGTCTTATTTCATGTTAATCAAGGTTTAAGAATTCAGAAACTGTAATTTCATTTTTGTTATTTTTTCATTCAAACAATAGATTGCTTATATTTATTTGTGTTTGGAATATTGTCACTCGTGGATCTTTGGGCAGAGGTGAGATGCTGAGTATCCTCTATCCCATAATTGAATTATGAAGAGGAATAAGGGGCTGGGCACTCAGTAATCTGAAGCTTGATCTCTTTCCTAACAGTTTTAGCATACTAATGTCCATAATGGTTCATACAAGATGCCTTTACAACTTATTAGACAGTAGGAACAGAAATCAGATGAGAAAAGAGAGACCAATGAAGAAGCTCAAGCAAGAGCTGTTATTTAAGCAAACTTATCTTTGCTGTAATTTTGCAGAGTATGAGGTTGTATCAACTGAAAATGGCGCAAGTGATGGTGAAAAGGAGAAGTCGATTATCACTACAAATCAAACCCATTCAACTGTGGAAAACCTAAAACCTGACACAAGGTAATTAAATAAAATAATTTCCTAAGTTCATCCAACTAATTTAGACTGTCAGATCTCTGCCACTTCAAATGAAAATATATATGTATATATGACCAAAGTGGTTTTGTTCCTATTCTGATAGAGAAAAAAAAGGTTTTCTTTCATTTTGCTTTCTTTTAAGATAACAGAGAAGACACATCTGAGGAATCCTTAGGGAATTTCCAAGAATATATATGGACAAAGGGCAGAAGTGACCTGCTCTATGAGAATGATTAACAGTCAAATGTGAGAAAATGTACAGGTCTTTATTAAAAAAAATCTCTTTATTTATTCTGGTAAAACTCAGAGCAGGGAAGAAAACCATTTGTCCTGTGTTTGTGCTCCTTATTGATTGCATCAGAAAGTTAATGACATNGCCAGGGGAGATTTAGGCTGGAGATTAGGAGGAAGTTTTTTACGGAAAGGGTCATTAGGCATTGGAATATGCTGCCCAGGGAGGTGGTTGATTCGCCTTCCCTGGAGGTGTTTAAGTCACGAGTAGACGAGGTCCTGAGGGACATGGTTTAGTGTTTGGTGGGAATGGTTGGACTCGATGATCCGATGGGTCTCTTCCAACCCGGTGACTCTGTGATTCTGTGATCTCTATTACTCCTTAAAGGCGTGTTGCTTGTGAAAAAGTAAGTTGAGGCTATGATGTTAAGAGGCATTTAGGTTATGCTAGTAATATAACTGGAGGCCAAGCATCAGTTTCTGCAGTCTCTTCCTCAATCCATTGAGAAGGTTTAGAAGAGACAGCAAAACAATATCTTTCTGGAGTATCAATGGAAGAAAGGCAGCAGATACTGCTAAACTTGTTAGAATACGTTGTTTGTGTCTTCATTTCAGTTCTGTTTTGAACCAATGCAGTTGTATCCTTGAAAAGAACTGTGTGGTTTTTTGAGAGATGAGAGTTGAGATTTCATTCCGTTACACAGCTGAACTCTTTGTGTCACATACAGTGACAGAAATCAGATGAAATTTAAATGCATAAAAGGCACAGAGGCAAAGGCAAGTCCTGTTGCTGACAGCAATATCTAGACCACCAAAAGAGAAAAACATTCTTAAACTGCTCTTAGTTCAGAAAGGATGAAAGATGGAGGTAGGCAGACCCAGATGGATGAGTTGTAAAGGTCATAAGGAAGTCAGGAACTATTCTGTCAACCCTATGAGAAGATTTGGGGGGTTCAGTAAGCAAAAGCAGACCAAAGACCATGGAAAAAAGCTATATTTTGGAACATGGATTTTGTTAAAAACAACTAGACATGAGATCAGTACTGACTGGTGGATGGTGGCTTGAGACATAAATGGATAACTTCCAAACAGAAAAACAGTGAAAGTCTTTCTTGATTCAGGAAGCAATCACCTAAAACAGAAAATGTTTGATACAAATTGTAGCAGTGCATGTCCCTTGAGTCACCAGGCTTTTAAGGACATAAAGTCCTTCTCAAGAGTGGCTCTGTTCAATTAAAGTCCCGTTTCAAAATCTGTGTTTCCTAATTTTAAGGCCACCTTGAGAGCTTTGGCAGAAGCATAAGAAAATTTTACCATTACTGTCTGAATCCAGGTTTGTAGCAAGGGATGGCATATGTCCATAATAAAAGTTTCCTGTCTGTCAGGAGCTGATTGCTTACTAGATGAAGACTATGGACCTGTAAACAAAACTGACTGAAAGTAAGAGGAATAGAGTCAATGAAACACAGCTCAATTAATTAACAGAGTCCCTGAAATGTCTGCAAGTTCATCAGGTAACACATTAAGACTGGGAAGTAGACTTTTCCACAACTAACTTTAAAGCAAAGAGCTGTACAAGGGGTGGAGCTGGAAAAGAAACTTGGAAGAGAAATAGAAATCCCACCCACAAATGATCATTTACAAAACTACCAGCAAGTATATCAAAAGAGAGATGCTCATTAGCAGAAGATGGATTAATTTGGGAAGAACCTCTTGGCCTTAAAATTCTTAGGAAAAGCTAGCAAGCTGAATCTGATAGTCTATATTTTCCAGCTTTGCTGAAGCCATCAGTGAGGTTGTGTGAATCTCATATGCTGCTCTGAAAGCTCAGTGCATCTAGAGCTGAAGACAGTTCATGACAAATCTAAACCAGACAGACCTAAACAGAGATTTTCCAAAAGGAATAAAACCATTTAGGAATGTGGCATCTTACTTTCCATGGGTGAATTTGAACCAAAAAGATCCTATAGCAGCAAGACAGCTTAAGCCTGTAGTTCTCCAGATGTCTTCTCTTGAGACAATGCACAAAAAAGATGGTCTGCAGTCACATCATCTTGTTGAGTTAAATCAGGTAGGATATGTTAGTGCCTAGCCTAGAAGCTAAAGAGTTAATCACCCACATCCATCTGGAGGGAATCAAGACAAACAGCTCCTCAGTATGAAGGAGGCAGAACAAGCAATAAGGAAAAACTGGGTCTATCTAAGCATGCCAGATCATGCTGCTTGTTTGTTTTCCTCTTCTTAACTTTCTTCTTTCAAACAGGTCATACTGCTACACCTCTGGGAAGCAATGCAGTAAGCCAGACATCCATCTTCCTTTCATCTGGCCTTTTGACAAGGCAGCTTTTAAACATTAGGAGCTAATGGCCAGACTGAATTTTTAAGAAATTTGGACAGTATTAGGGGGGTAGGAATCTTACCGTCTGTCATAAAAGATTGCATGTCTGACTGCAACTGTCAGTAAGTACAAACATAGAAGTTAAATGAGATACAAATTTCTCTGAATCATAGGGATGTCGTGTAGTATTCTGTGTGTCCATTTAGCTGTCTGAAAGTCACAAGATCCAGAAAAAATGCACTTGCTGAAAAAGAAAAGGAGTCCTGACTTTTAGTACAGTTACCAGGTACTTGGTTTTAACAGACTCGTACCATGCATTATGGAAATGAATGGATTTTCATAGGTATGCAACAAATTGTGAGGTTTACTTTTAAATAAATGAAGTTGCAAATATTATGGCAGTTTGTCATACCTCTTGTTTGTCTTGCACTATATTAGTCAGCTTTATGTGGCCTTAGTGACTTGATTGCAAGACATCAAGACACTGAGAGGATTAGCAATTTGAAAATCTGTCTAACTGTGAGGACATAAAACATTTAAAGAAATGTGGGGGGCAATCAACTGCTTTCCAACACAACTACTTGATTAAAAAGAAATCTAAAAGGCTCCTGTGCAATGTGATTTTGTTGGACCACTAAGATCCCTAAGTCTTTTGCCCAAGAAAATGCACGCTGTCTCCATGACATTCCCTCATAGTAAACCATGCCAAACAGTTGACTTCACATTCATTTAAAGGATTTTTCCTTATAGGGCAAGATGTCGGCCTCTTTTTCACCTGGAGATTTGCCAAATATGGTTATAGCAGTATTTCACTATTACATCCTAGAAAACTTCTGATAGTTTAAGTAACCTGGAAAATTATTTGGTTGATCAGAGTTCTTTAAAGTGCTACTGTTTCTGGCACCAAGCTTCTGTCTGGGCCCTATCTAGAATTCTGTTTAATTTAATCAGATATTTTGCTCTTGAATGTATCTTTTCTCTAAAATCTTTCAAAGCATATAGTGTAGTTATGCTGTGTGAGCTAGGTAAATATAAACATCCTTCTTATACAGATAGTTAATTGAATATAACTTATGCCAGAACAGGAAAACTTTCTCTTGTTCTATGAATTTTTTCTTCTTAAATTTTTCTATTCTAGATGTGCTTCTGTGATCTAATAGTCACATATATGCAGCCATTGATTACAACTTTGTACCACAGTTAACTTTGTTACCCTTTACATTATTTCAAAGAAATTTGGAGTAGATCTTGGTCACATTTCACTAGGCCCTCTTTTCAGTATCGCACTTAAACATGCACCAAATTTTCAGCATTTTTTTGCAATCTTTATCCTTCAGTTAGTCCTTCACTTGTTAAATGAGTGAAATAGCCAAATTCCAGTCATACTTTTTCTTCTATTATAATTAGTCTAAACCAAGTACTGAGCCACTCACTTTTTACTCTGTTATTCAACCAGTATCTTTAAGTACTGTGCTTGTTGATTGACTCTGAGCAACCTAATGTAGCTTTTAAGTCAGTCCTGTTGTGGAAAGAGGCCTAGACCAGATGACCTGAGCAGGTATATTCCAACCTAAATTATTGTATGATTGTACCTTAAAGGTAGTTTCTGATCTTGTACATCTTAACTTTGCCTATTTTTATTAATGCAGGCCAACGTAGTTTTGTGTGTTAACACGAAGACCATTCATTTCTTAACAAAATAAAACAAAAGGTTGCACCAGTGTGGACTGATCTGTCAATTTTTTTTTTTATCTTCTACATGGAAATTTTGCAATTTAAATACTGAGAAAACTGCCGCAGGTCTTCTGAGAAATGTGCCATTTATTCCACTTCAAAACCAGTCAAGGTCAAACTACAAGACTGATCATTTGGGTCAAAGCAATGACAGCCTAGCTTCCAAGAAGTCATCTGAGAAGCGAGACCTGTAATATTCCACCTAACTTGTCATACAAGTCCATTGTTTTTAAGTTTCCTCACAATGCTGCTCACACTGGAATTCATAGTTTCATTGGCATGCCCAGCACTCTGCACTTTTTATAGTTCTTAAAAGCATTCTTAGTATTATGTTTAAAACTGCCCTTAAAAAGAAATTATTGCATATTTCCTATGCTAATACTCAAACAAGATCTCCCATATGTCAAGTAAAAGTAAGGTCATTATCCACAGTTTTCAGTATTTCTCTCCTTGAGATGCTTGTTTGATATAAACCTTGAGAGCCCAGAGAAAGAAATGGGTTTACTGTGTTTCTTTTTTTTAATTCTGTCTCTTGTGTAGTATTGATGGTGCTTATCTGCATTGCCTCCTTCATTAAAATCAGTTTCATTGACCTGCAGTTTTTTTCATTGACCTTCCCTAGCCTACAGAATTAAATGCAGATGTTGATATTTTCCTTCTTCCAATTCTATTTTCCCATTTCCAAAGGAATTTTAGGAGTTTGGGATTCTTTTTTACTAGTTTTTTTCTAACTNAGTATCGCACTTAAACATGCACCAAATTTTCAGCATTTTTTGCAATCTTTATCCTTCAGTTAGTCCTTCACTTGTTAAATGAGTGAAATAGCCAAATTCCAGTCATACTTTTTCTTCTATTATAATTAGTCTAAACCAAGTACTGAGCCACTCACTTTTTACTCTGTTATTCAACCAGTATCTTTAAGTACTGTGCTTGTTGATTGACTCTGAGCAACCTAATGTAGCTTTTAAGTCAGTCCTGTTGTGGAAAGAGGCCTAGACCAGATGACCTGAGCAGGTATATTCCAACCTAAATTATTGTATGATTGTACCTTAAAGGTAGTTTCTGATCTTGTACATCTTAACTTTGCCTATTTTTATTAATGCAGGCCAACGTAGTTTTGTGTGTTAACACGAAGACCATTCATTTCTTAACAAAATAAAACAAAAGGTTGCACCAGTGTGGACTGATCTGTCAATTTTTTTTTTTATCTTCTACATGGAAATTTTGCAATTTAAATACTGAGAAAACTGCCGCAGGTCTTCTGAGAAATGTGCCATTTATTCCACTTCAAAATCAGTCAAGGTCAAACTACAAGACTGATCATTTAGGTCAAAGCAATGACAGCCTAGCTTCCAAAAAGTCATTTGAGAAGCGAGACCTGTAATATTCCACCTAACTTGTCATACAAGTCCATTGTTTTTAAGTTTCCTTACAATGCTGCTTACACTGGAATTCATAGTTTCATTGGCATGCCCAGCACTCTGCACTTTTTATAGTTCTTAAAAGCATTCTTAGTATTATGTTTAAAACTGCCCTTAAAAAGAAATTATTGCAGTAACTTTTCCTATGCTAATACTCAAACAAGATCTCCCATATGTCAAGTAAAACTAAGGTCATTATCCACAGTTTTCAGTATTTCTCTCCTTGAGATGCTTGTTCGATATAAACCTTGAGAGCCCAGAGAAAGAAATGGGTTTACTGTGTTCCTTGTTTTTAAATTCTGTCTCTTGTGTAGTATTGATGGTGCTTATCTGCATTGCCTCCTTCATTAAAATCAGTTTCATTGACCTGCTGTTTTTTTCATTGACCTAGCCTACAGAATTAAATGCAGATGTTGATATTTTTCTTCTTCCAATTCTATTTTCCCATTTCCAAAGGAATTTTAGGAGTTTGGGATTCTTTTTCACTAGTTTTTTTCTAACTCCTTAAAATTTATTTGTTTATTTAAGTCTTCCAGTAATATAATAGAGTGTCAATTTGACTTTTTCTACTATTTCTGCTGGTTTCTCTGCCAAAATATTCAGTTCTTATATCTGTATCCCTGCCCCATCTTGATTTTTTTTTAAATTAGGTGTATATTTCCTATTTCATTCTGGTGGTTTGTTTAAGGGCAAATAAGTTTACAGAACACACCAGTAGTGCCCAGAAAAGTTTGCAGCACTAATTTCTATACAAGCCTTCAAAACAAGAGCCTGCATATTGTTGAAAATTCATGTTTGTTTTGGCAGTAATTGGATGGTAATAAAGAAAAAATATTAAGACTGCAGTCAGACATATAGCAAGTAGCTCTGGAGAAATTCAGGTAACCATTAAAGTACAAGATGTGTTCCACCAGCCTACTGGTATAGGAAAAAAAAGTATTCATAAGAAACAAAATGCCTGTGAGGCTTGCAATCCACAGCTTTGTAAAACTTCCCTTTAGGTACTGATCCTTTGCCTGGTTAAGTAGTTTGGTGATTTCAAATATACTTTACTACTTTTAAAATACGTTTTGAGTGGCCTCGTTTGGACTTCTGAGTTAGATTGTGTTGCAAGGCAAAGTACATTTCCAGCCATGAGGTCTCTTGACAGATATAAAGAACAGAAAACTCAAATCAAAAAAACCCCAAACCCTAAATACTCAACCAACCAAAACTAAAGTAAACATGAAATATGTTGTATATATACACGTACCATGATTTTTATAATGTGTTTAGATGATTTCATTCAAAAATTTTTTCATCTCTTACAAAAGCCATGAAACCAAAAAGAGAGTGCTACTATGATTTACATAAAAGCCCTACCAAGTAAGTCTTCAGCCCTGTGTTGAATAGGCTTTTTTGCACTTATTCACAATAATTAATACCTTCCTCCTCATGTTGTTATTACCATTATCTAGGATTGTTTTGTATTTCAGCTAGCACCCAAAACGTGTCAGTACCATACAAGAAAAAGAATCTTTAGATGCAGAGGGCTGAGCTATTATTAACAAGGATCAAAACATGAGAACTACAATGGAAATTACAATACAGAAAAATGCAGAAAGTGGTACAAAAAATGCTGAAGTTTTTTTACTATTTATTAAAAGAGTAACAGATTTCTCTACTAAATTGCTGTTGATGTCAGGGTTCATGGGTAAGCATTTCCTGTTTCTCTTCACCCCTCTTCCAAAATGATTAGGAGAAATACTCCCCCAACAAACCCCTTTCAGACTTCCTTTCTTCTTCTTTTANTAAGCATTTCCTGTTTCTCTTCACCCTTCTTCCAACCTGATTAGGAGAAATACTCCTCAGATAAACCTAGCACTTCCTTTCTTTCTCTTTTGTTTCCTTCTCTTAAACCTAGTTTTATTAGCAATGTCTGATCATACTGCTATCCCAGCACACTCTACAGAGACAGAGAATCTCTATATGTTGAGACACTCCTGCATGATTGTCATCTAACCACCAGCAACTCCCCAGTAATTGACCTGGAGTCCCAGGACTGTAATCAGCTGCTCCAGTCATCATCTTATGGTGAAAATCTCCCTTCACCTACTTTCAGTTCTGCAGTCTTCTGTCTTCTACTTTTGCGTGATTTGAGAAATGCAGGAGTGTCTCTGTCTGCCAAAGTTACATGTGGAATAGCAATTTCCTATGGTGGAAAAATAAATTCTTGCACAGTAATTACTTTAAGTCAAGTCCATTTAATCTCCACAATGACTTTTACTGTCTTATGCAGTTTGGGAGGATTTGGTAGGCATAGTTTGTAGAATAGGAATTTTATAGATGTTAGAAGTGTGATATATGTTAGATTGCTGCATATATTAGGTGGATGAATTTTTGGCATTAGAGTGACACAGATAAAAAGATGGAATACAGACTCCAGTTTTTCGTGAATAAGTCTAGCTAAGAGATAGATATGGGATAATCATTACATAGCTTTCCTATATCCCTTTATTAACTTTGTCCTACATACTTTCTTGAACCTCTAAGCTTTTCCCCCTCCCTTGTTGTGTGTATAACATCACAGCAGGCACCCTTTTTCACCATTTTATTTTTATTTTTCAGATCTTTCACGTGGCACACTGAAAGTTAGACTTTAAATGGTTTTCTATGAAGAGAGTCATGACATGATTGTAAAGTTACAGTTAGATTTTTAAAATCTACCAAATTGTGAGCTCAGTCTAACTTTTCCTTTCTCTCCCCTTAAGTATTCAGTCAACTCGTTGCTTATGTTCATCCTCAAATATGGTTATTTGTTGTTCTTGTACTGTTGCAGCCACTATTATTGTTTCAGGACCGAACATGACAGGGGAAAGGAGCCTTTGGGCACCTGTGAAAACATGTACCGTGAAACAGTAGAATTCTATGGATCTTAGTTTAAAAAAATTCCTCTTTAACATTATTAATAGAGAGTCCTTTGCCTAGCACAGCTAAATTTTGGATATGTCTTTCTTACTTTGCTTTTCTCCAGTTTTGTTTATATGTTTCCATGAGCTAAAATCTCTGTGTAGAAGTTAGTTCTTTATTTCAATCTTGCCATGATTTTCCCAACTGGTTTTATCTTGTCCAGAGATTCTAGTGGTCCCTAGACCACAACTCAAAAAACACTGCTTGGAAAATATTCAGTCTTCAGTTCTTACTTTGGTCTTTTTATGGAGTTAAGAGAATTGATGGGTCTAAATGCATCAGATTACATTTTGGGGGGAACCAGATTGTTCCGTATGAAGAATCTTGCCAAATGCAACTCAAAGTAGAGCAAGTCAGCTCTTGAGACCCACATATTTGTACAAAAATCAGCAAAACATTTAAATTCCTTTCAAAATCCTCCAGTGTCTTGTCCAGCTTGCGTTTTTCTGCCTGAGAGAGGCATGTAAATCCAGCTTGCAAATTCTGTGAAACTTGCATATTCAGGTGAGAACCAGATACACTGACTGTTGATGTTTATCTGCCGTTCACACTTGTCTGCACCATTACCCTGTGGAAAGGGACAACAGTCCTTGGGGAGCTGTTAGAGTTAGGCTCATGGTTTGTTTCAGATTTAGAATTAGGGTTGGGATTAAGGTTAGAGCTGTCCCTGCGAAGAGTTGACTTTGACCCCAGTTTTTGTCCTTCTCTTGTAGCCAGTCTGATGGAATAATAAAAAAAAACCCTCTAGGAATCCTAGGCAGTGCTCTTCATATTTTTCTTTTGCTTTCATGCAAAGGGACATAAATAGGTTATTATCATCCATAAAGTCAAATCATAAAGCAATAGAATATGCCAGCTTGAGCTATCAATGATCAAAGCTGGAGTAAAGCTCTATATAAGGTGTTCCTGCTGTGAAGGAAACAGAAAAACTTCTTTGGAGTCTTTTTATCTCTAGGCAAGCATTAATTTGTACATTGTCCAAAATGTATCTTCTAGCTATTACTTTAAAAAAAACAGGGCATATTAGCAACTCTTCATTTATGCTTCAGTAATTCTTCAGAAGGAATCTGGAACTGCTTTGCTACAGTTCTCTGCATAATGGCCTTTCCTGCTAGATGAGAATACTTTTTGAACAAAAGTTACTGTGCCATGTAGCTCAATGTGACTTTTAACTGCTCAGAACCAATTTTTAAAAGCAAGCATTTGTTTAAACAAATTGAAGTTGATCATTAAGAATATTTTGTGCCTAGAACTTCCAATTTAATTTATTATTTATGCAAAGTCTCCCTCCCAAAGTAGAGTAATATGGGTTCTCAAAACACTCTTGCAGCATGTTTGAATTAATGTTAAGATTACTCTAAACAGAGTTTTTAAAGCTCAATAGAAGCCCACGTTTCACTTAGAAATTTCAATGAATTAACCATAATGCATCTGTTCAGCATACCAATCTTTTTAAGTATTTCCCTTGAAAAAGAAAAGAAAACCGTAGAAATAAAGGCAATTGCTTATGTAAGCAATTTAAAAGTTAAATATTGTCTTAGAAGTACTGTAGATGGAAAGCAGTTGCTTGGCACTTCATGATTAGACCACTGAGGTTAATCAACGAGCGGTTCAGGTTCTGCAGAAGCCAAGAAACAATGAGAGGTAATCCAAAGTTTGGATTGAATTATCCTGTCTCTTATAGGGACTTGCAAATGGAGTTTACAAATTTCCAACCATGCAGAGAATGATATGGCTTTTTTCTTTAGAAAATTACTGTTTGGAAACAATTTCATCAACACATTTCAAAGCTATGTTATAGTCACAAGCTACCAAGTTATCCTTGGTAAGTGATCCTTCATGAGTCAAGAATTGGATGTTTAAATGCCCACTTCTGGGATTCTCATTTTTCTCTGTGTTTAGTCTCAAAGTTAGGGCCCATTTTCCAGGCCTACAGTCCCTCCGACTCATGTCCTGTGGATCTCTCTTGCTGATGAAAAAACACTCTGTGTTAAGAGAGATTCACCATGTAAATACTTAAAGCATATGAAAAATTTCGCTGTAGGTGACATACATGGGACAGATGATTGCTTATAGCTCATGGGGAAGGCAAAAGGAGGGATGCAGCTCATTGGGTGTATACGCGCTACTTATCAGGGTGCTTTGGCACAGGGTGCATGCAGGTCCTACAGGGAGGCATTGAGCTGTTGCTGAGCAGTGAGAAATTTCCAAGGGCTTCCAGCCTGAAGCCGAAAGAGCTGAGAAGATGCTTGCTGGGATAGTGTGTTCCGAGAGGAGGGAAATACTCTGCCCTTGCTCAGACTTTAGCTGTGTCTAGTATCCACCCTTTAACTCTTTCTCCTGCCTCATCTGGCTGGTGTCTTCTGTGTAACATTTTTTAGTTTTGTGACTGTATTTCAATAGCTGTTTACCTAGAGGTTCTAGTTGAAAGTTTAAGTTTCATCTGCCCTGCAGGGTTAGAAAAAGCTTTGTCTTGTTTGTCCCTCATTGTTAGACAAGTATTGGGGAGTGGGAGAGATTTAAGCAGAGGGATCTGGCTTGTATTTTTTTCTTCCATCTTATTCTATTTTCATAGCCATGTGTTTGGTTCCCAACACAGTGGTGATGAAAAAAGATCATGGGGTAACTACAGTACAAAGTGATGTTTTGTGACACTACTATGAAATGATAAGGAAGAGACACTATACAAATTCTTTTCATTACTTCATATATTTGTTGTTAACATATATTCTATATTCAAGCAGTTGGATATTTGCCTTGGCTGAGCTCCTATCCTGGAAGACATGCCCTGCGTTTCACTGCTGGCCTTATCTGTTACTGTTAGTGGGTCTAAGAGACATTGAATTGGACGTTTGTGTTCTTATGAATGAAAAATGTGGAAATAAATAGTAACATCCTTTACACAATCCCTGCTTATCAAATTGCTTCTGCCCTCACCTGAACTGCTTTCTTTGCCAGAACTGAAACTTCACGTGAGAGGAGACAGACTTAAAATAGTGATGTGTTAAATCAGACACTAATGTGTGCAAGGAATTATCAAAAGATCGGTAAATTATGTTTTCAGAGAGGTGTTATACAGTTAAAACAAAGAACATGTCAGTGTTTCCAGAGCAAGAAACGAGATCATCTTGTTCTTCTCTAAGAGAATGGCACCACAGGAGGTGTGTTGGAAGTTTGCTTGCTACAGGCTCTGAAAGAGTGGTTAGCTTGTAAAATTTTGATCTCTTCTGTTTTATTCCCCAGTTATGAATTCCATGTGAAACCTAGAAACCCACTTGGTGAAGGTCCAAGTAGCAATGTTGTGGCATTCAGTACTGAATCAGGTAAGAACTTCCAAAGGTCTGACCATAGTTTACAGTGCTCTCTGTGTTTGTGGGATATATGAAAGGTTCTCTTGCTTCATTTTGCACAATTAGTCTTGCTCTTTACTGTCTCTAGACTGTCTTTTTACTACTAAGCATGTTATGGTAGTACCTGGCAGGTCAGCCTGAGATCAGGCCTATATCATGCGAGGATATAAGATGTCCAGGCTGCAGGCAAAAAAAACCATGAGCACAGAGAGTTTGTCTGGTGGTTGTTATGAAGAAACTAAGTTTATACTTAGAGAAGACTCAGTCTTTTAAGATTAATATTCTCAACCTTTTTATATCTGTCAAACTCATTGATGACTTCTGGGTGGGGAACAGAAGGTTCTTCTTTGGGCTGATGTGTTTATGGGCACTTTTGCTACCTGTTTAAACGAGGCAGCCATATATCAGTGATGTCTTTTGGCTGAAGTAAGGATTGAGTAATGGCAGTTGGGAAAAGTCAATGTCCCAGCATGTCCTCTTCCATCCTGTTTACTCTCCTGTGAAGCAGTTGAAGAGGTGTATACAAGCCTATTTTGACCATTGGTGACTTCCCAATTTAAGTCCTACCTGACTCAGAGGTGAGAATTAGAGAGTGCCTTTGCTTTTCTGTTCCAGTTCCCCATGAGTCTAACTACAGTTGACTTGTTGACTTCATACAAACAAGATACTTTGTTTTCTGTAGACGCATTTATTGCTTGATAGTACTTGAGGACCATG
>WAAB01013480.1:11653-22837 GCA_013389865.1 Piaya cayana | reverse complement strand
TCCAACCATCAGTCCAACCCCACCATGGCCACTAAACCATTTCCTAAAGCACCATGTCTACACACTTTTATTGAACCCCTCTAGGGTTGGAGACTCCACCACTGCCCTGAGCGGCCTCTCCCAGTGTTTCACTACACTTTTTGGTAAAGAAGTTTTCCATAGAATCCCATCTAAACCTCTCCTGGCACAACTTGAGAAAGCTTCCTCTCTTGTCACTTATTACCTGGAAGAAGAGACTGACAACTTTTTTCTGGCAGTTGTAGAGAGCAATGAGGTCTCTCCTCTTAGTCTCCTCTTCTCAAGACTAGACAATCCAAGCTCCCTCGGCTGTTCCTCATAACTCCTGTGCTCCAGACCCTTCACCAGCTCCGTTGCTCTTCTCTGGACACGTGATGCTGAAGGGAGTTTCACTTCAGGCTGATCGCCAGCCTGAATTCGGTGCGTCCACAACTGGGGGCTCTGCTCTTGCCCTTCAGGATGATGCTGCGAATGGTGCCGATGAGATGGAGGAAGACGTTAAGGTCCTGATGAAGGCGGATCCCACCAAGCAGGAGTCTCTGCAGTCAGAAGTAGTTCCTGACCCTATGGAAGGGGAGCAGACCTGGCCTACTGAGGAGGAGCTGCAAGAAGCAGAGGGTGAGTAGCAGCAATACTTCTGTACCTTCTCCTTGTCCCTGCTAAAAGGGTTGTTAGGAACCCGCTGTCACCAGAAACTGCAAGAATCCTGGGGATTCCATTCCCTGTCCCACCACCTGATGTGCAGGCTGCGTGGTTTGCCTGGCAGTTACTTTTTATCTGGCTTTTCTGGGCCCGGACAAATTCTGTGCTAGGAAAGAGCAGTTCGGGTCCGGAGCTGATCTCCTGCTGTAAATCTTGCTGAGGGAAAGGAGATTTGTTCCTGTATTCACCATCGGTGGAAAATCCTGCAGCTTCTCTGAAGGCCAACAGGAGGGTGGTGAAGGTCCCCAAGGGCACATCCAAGTACCAGGCTGCCTGGATTGTGGATGACGAAGAAGAGGGTAACGAGGAAGATGATGGTGACGACTACGAAGATGACGACATGGAGGAGGATATGATGGAAGAGGCGGTTTCCCAGGTACCTGTAAGAGCTGATACTGCGGGTGATCTCCAGGGGGCTATTGCATGTCCTAGGACAATTTTTTCCTGGCTTGAGCCATGCAAGGGCGCAACAGAGCCAGGACTTGCCTGGATTTCCTTGGTTAAACCTCTCACATGGACAGGTGGCTTCTTTGGCCTTGTTAGATGCCAAACTGTGAGGCTGTGGGTCATGATGCTCAGGGTCCCAGTGCAGGGACATCAGCGAACGCCGGTGCTCACGGGCCTGTTCGCTGTCCTTGTACCAGGAAGGCGAAAGCGAGGAGGAAGAGGAACCTGCAGAGGAGGAAAGCGAGACCATGACCGTTCCCGAGTGCCTGCGGGACGACCAGTACGATGAGAAGATGGAGGAGGATGAAGAGATGCTGGAGAGATACAAACAGGAGAGAATGGATGAGATGTTTCCGGACGAGGTGGACACGCCACGTGACGTACCCGCGAGAGTGCGGTAAGAAACAGCTTGGCTGGGAGGGCAGCTGGAAGGGGCTGTTCTGTCCGGTTTGGGGAGACAGAGCAGGAAGCCTGTGATGTCTTAGCCGTGGTGTCTGAACCTGGCTGAAGGATTCTTGTGAAGACTCACTCCTAGGCTCTGAGGCTTCCATGGAAGGCAGTGAGTTGGGGCAGGTTGTCCAGGGACTTGGCTGCTGTTTCCAGCTGCACTAAGGTCTTCTCTGAGAGAACGTTTGCTTTGCTCCCTTCACCAAGTCCCTGTGAACCACAGAAGGTGCTGGCCGGGCATCTTGATACGTGAAGCAGTTTGTTTTTCCTGTTACCTGCCCTTCAGGTTCCAGAAGTACAGGGGGCTGAAGAGCTTCCGGACTTCCCCTTGGGATCCCAAAGAGAATCTCCCAAGGGATTATGCCAGGATTTTCCAGTTCCAGGACTTTCCCCGAACCAGAAAGAACCTCTTCCGGCAAATCGAGAAAGAGGAGACTGAAGGAGCTTCGGTAACTGTCTCTCTTCCCCTACCGCGTTCTCCTGCTCCTCGTAGGAAGGACTTGGCAGGGACGTGGCTGACTTCTCTCAAGAGAAGTATTCACGAGAAATTCTCTCTTGCAGGTTGGCTGGTATGTGACACTTCATGTCTGCAACGTCCCTGTCTCGGTGATGGAGAGCTTCAAAGCGGGCAAGCCCCTAGTCCTGTTCTCGCTGCTTCCCCATGAACAAAAGGTGACTAAGTACAATGTGCTGATATCTTGTAGTCGTGCAGCTCCTTGTTCAATCCCCTCTGGCTGCCTGGTTTGGAGATTCTGTCTGCATCANCCTGCTCCTCGTAGGAAGGACTTGGCAGGGACGTGGCTGACTTCTCTCAAGAGAAGTATTCACGAGAAATTCTCTCTTGCAGGTTGGCTGGTATGTGACACTTCATGTCTGCAACGTCCCTGTCTTGGTGATGGAGAGTTTCAAAGCGGGCAAGCCCCTAGTCCTGTTCTCGCTGCTTCCCCATGAACAAAAGGTGACTAAGTACAACCCTGTTGATACCTTGTAGGTGTTCAGTTGCCTCTGGCTGCCTGGTTCTGTCTGCATTGGCTTTGGTTTGAAATCTCCCTCCAAGCAGGGTCAGAGCAGGCTGAAGCTGCCAGGGGTGTTCGGGGTCAAGTGGCTGAGCCTGTGCCCAGCATTCCTCTGGGAAATTGTTTTCAAAGGGGCATTTGTCCCTGGTGGAACATCCCATTCCTTTCTGCTGTGGCCACCAGCCCTGCCGCCCGCCCCTCACCGTGCTGCCTTCCCTGCAGATGTCTGTGTTGAATTTCCTGGTGCGTCGGCACCCGAGCAACAGCGAGCCGGTGAAGGCCAAGGAGGAGCTGATCTTTCACTGTGGATTCCGGCGCTTCCGAGCGTCCCCGCTCTTCTCCCAGCACACCTCAGGTTTGTGAGGGGCCAGTGGCGTTGGGGTGTGGCCTGGGATTCTCCGCAGCAGGAAGCCTGTGATGTCTTAGCCGTGGTGTCTGAACCTGGCTGAAGGATTCTTGTGAAGACTCACTCCTAGGCTCTGAGGCTTCCGTGGAAGGCAGTGAAAGGTTTGGAAATGGAAGGGTTTGGTCATGGTGGTTCACTGGTTCAGGTGAGGCAGTGGCCGGCTCCACGCAGCGAGCTGGTAGCTCAGACCATCACCCTCATCCCCAGATCCTCAGTGCCAGCAGCAGAGAGGTGTTTGTCACCCGTTTCCTAAAGTGCCGAGCCTGTTTTGTCAGGGAAGAACGGGCTCCACGGGGTTTCCTGCAGTTCTGAGGAGCGCTGTTGGCCTGAACTTCATTGTTGCTGTTCCATCCTAGCTGATAAGCACAAGCTGGAGCGTTTCCTGCGTCCGGATGCTGCCCTGGTGGTGACTGTTTACGCTCCCATCACTTTCCCTCCTGCCTCGGTCCTTGTTTTTAAACAGAGAAGTAACGGTAAGTGTTGAGGAGGGAGCGTCTGGGAAGCAGAGGTCAGCAGGCCATTCCCATACCCGCTTACTCCAGAAAATATGACTTGAAAAAGCTGCCCCCCTCATGCTGTTTGAGAAGATTAATGCATTTTTCCATCCCCGTTATTGCTGGCACCTTTCTCTGTCCTTGCTCTGGGCCTGGAACCGTTTGAGGAAGGGGTTGTGGAGCAGGGAAGAAGGTGATGGAGGCACCTTCTGTGGTGCCGTTAGTGACTCTCGCTGCCTTGCAGGAATGCACGACCTCATCGCCACAGGTTCCCTGCTCTCTGTGGACCCGGACAGGCTTGTCATCAAGCGGCTGGTGCTGAGCGGGCACCCGTTCAAGATCTTCGCCAAGATGGCTGTGGTGCGATACATGTTCTTTAACAGAGGTACTGCCCCTCTGCGGGTGCTGGGGAGAGAGGAGCACAACTCCTGCCCCTGCGGAAGCGGTTGCAGGGCTGCAGCAAAGCCTGATTCTAACCTGCCTTTCGTGTTTTGATCTGCAGAGGACGTGATGTGGTTTAAGCCTGTAGAGCTGAGGACCAAGTGGGGTCGTAGAGGACACATCAAGGAGCCGTTAGGTGGGTTTGGTTCTGTGTTTATCACAGAATCACCGGGTTGGAAGAGACCCATTGGATCATCGAGTCCAACCATTCCCACCAAACACTAACCCATGTCCCTCAGGACCTCGTCTATGCGTGACTTAAACACCTCCAGGGAAGGCAAATCAACCCCCTCCCTGGGCAGCATATTCCAATGTCTAATGACCCTTTCCGTAAAAAACTTCCTCCTAATNAGCTCTCTCAGCTGCTCCTCATAAGGCCTGTTCTCCAGCCCCTTCCCCAGCTTCGTTGCTCTTCTCTGGACTCGCTCCAGAGCCTCAACATCCTTCTTGTGCTGAGGGGCCCAGAACTCCACACAGGATTCGAGGAGCGGTCTCACCAGGGCCGAGTCCGGAGGGAGAAGAACCTCCCTGGACCTGCTGGTCACACCATTTCTGATCCAAGCCAAGATGCCATTGGCCTTCTTATCCATATAGGGTGGGATGTGGGGCCTGTGGGGCAGGAGAGAGACAGCTAATGGCCTCTTCCCCTCTCTGCCTAGGGACCCACGGTCACATGAAGTGCCACTTTGACGGGCAGCTCAAATCGCAGGACACGGTGCTGCTGAACCTCTACAAGCGCGTTTTTCCTAAATGGACTTACGACCCCCACGTTCCGGAGCCTGTGCCATGGGCGAGGAGCGAGAGTGCGCTGCAGGCGCCGGAGATGGAAACGGAATGAGGTTCTAGCATGGCTAACACAGACTGTGCCTTAGCTCCCTCCGTGCTGTGAGGACAGCACCCATGGTTTGGACCTGTTACTGCTGGGGGTTGCTGCTCAGGTACCAGCTACAGCTATTTATTTCAAACAATAATGTTTTAAAAACCATCTAAATGCCTGTGTTTTGGTGGTGGCTGAATTCAGAGGCCAAACGCGGAGGCTGGGTGCGCCGCCTCGCCCACTGGGGCTGTTGGATTTCCCTCCTGCCCAGAGCAATGCATGCAGGGACTTGGCTTTTGGGGGACAGAAGTTTGCTGGAAGTTATTGTGATGCTAAGAAAGGCGAAGTAGCAACTGGGGAGAGGGATTGTGTGCAGCTCAGTGCAAGCCTGTCCCGAGCAGGGTGGCTGGAGAGGGAAAAACAGGCAAGGCTTTGTTTCCAGGCCCCTCAGCAGCTCCTCTCTTTTGGAACTGAGCGACTCCACTACAGCAACCGATGCCGCTTCCCTTATACCTCCACAAAAACTTTCAAATGCTTCAGGTGGTTTGTGTGTTTTTAGTAGCGCCCAAACTAGGCCGCACAAGCGCTTCTGTCGCTTGAGCCGCGGCTCCGTTCTCATTCTGCTTTCCCAGGGAGGTCCGTGAGCCAGGTCAGGGAGCTCAGGTCCACGTTTCCCCCGCACAGCACGACGCAAACATTCTCCACGTCCCTCGGGACGGCCTGGAACTGCTCCGAGAGCACGGCCGCCACTCCCACACCCGCTGTTGGCTCAATCAGCAGCTTCATCCTTTCCCACACTAGCCGCGTGGCTCGCTGTCGGGACAGAGCAGCAGCTGTTGTCCCAGCGGCCGGCACAGGCTGCCCCGCAGAGGGCACCGCGTGTGCACGGCTCTGCAGTGCTCTGGGAAGGGAGAGCAGAGCTTTTCCGCCAGCCCTTCCCAGCTGGAAGCAGTGTGGGTGTCGCACAGCTGCAGCGCCTGCCCTGGGAGAGCGGAGGGGCAGAGCGGAGACGGAGGCAGCTGCCTGCTGGCAGCCACCGTGAGAAGGGAGCTGGGAGCGTTTACCTTGATTTCTTCCTCCGAGACCGTCAGGACATCATCAACCAAATCCCTGATGATGGGCCACGTGTTTGGTCCGATGCTGGTTTTAACGGCGTCCGCGATGGTGTCTGGTGGGTGAGGGTTGGGGGTGAGTTCCCCCCTTACCTTGGACTGGTAACAGTCGTCGGCGTTGCGCGGCTCGGCAGCGAACACCTTCACATCTGGTCTCAAAGCCTGTGGAAAGCAGAAAGAGCCGCTCCATTAGAACAGGGGGGTTTCTGTCCCCTGTCACTGCGTGCACAGTGGGGCAAACGCACCGTGCTGCTGCTTGTGGGGACCCCAGGCACCCAGCGATTCCCACAGCAGGAGTTCTGCTGTTGCCTACCTTGATGGCAACTGCTATTCCTGCAATCATTCCTCCGCCCCCGACAGGAACCACCACTGCGTTCACCTCGGGTGCCTGTGCAGAAAGGAAAGTGCGGCTGCTTCGGGCACCTCAGGCACCCACCGCGTTTTTGCTGAGCTGGTGCCTGTGAGGAGCAGAGCGCTGGGTTGGGACCAGGCCCTGCGTTGCCCTCACCTGCTCCAGCACCTCCAGGGCGATTGTCCCTTGTCCTGCGATCACGGCCGGGTCCTGGTTGGGGTGCACCATGACTCCTCCTGTCTCCAGGACTACGCGAGTTGCTGTCTCGGCTCTGGACTGAGGGGAAGCATGCAGCCTGCTGTCTCTCCGGGCGGCTGGGCTGCGTTCCTGGCCGGTCTCCCCATCCCTTACCTGATCGCTGGGTTCACACGGCACCAACGTGGCACCGTAGGCGCGGATGGCATCTTGCTTACAGCGTGGGGCTGTCCGGGGCACCACAATATAGGCAGGAATCCCTGTTTGGTGAAAGAGGAGACAAATCCAACAGCTGGTTAGTGTGGTGGGAGCACCGCCGGCACAGCCTGAGCCATGCCTTGCACATGCTGGCTCCATACGTGTTTCAGGAGAGGGACACCCCTGCTTATCTCCTGCCTGAAGCTGCCCCTGCCCAGGAACCAGCTCTGGATTTACTCCTGGCCCTGCGCCTGCTGCTCTCTGAGCTGGGGCTGGAGGTCGGCTGCGCGTTACCTTCCTCCTGGGCCGCGCAGGCCAGCGCCTGCCCGTGATTCCCGCTGCTGTGTGTCACGACAGCGCGGGGCAGCCCCGCTCCGGCGCGCTCGCTGGCCTCCACCAGGCTCCTGACTGCGTTGAGGGCACCGCGGATCTGGAAGGAGAGAGCAGCTCGGTGCTGGGATGCGCAGGCAGGTGGGAATTCCCTTTCTTGCAGCTTCCCCTGGACCCTGGGAAGGGGAGCAGCCCCCATGCCAAGAGCCGTGTCTGATGGCTGAGCAGCAACATCAACCCTCAGAGCGAGACCTTGTAGCAGATTCTAGTACTGAAAAGGGCTCCAAGAAAGGGAGCGAGGGGCTCTTGATCATGGGAGTGCAGTGATGGGACGAGGGGAATGATTTGAAGTTGAAAGAGGGGAGATTGAGATGAGATCTTAGGGAGAAAGGTTTTGCTGGGAGGGCAGGGAGGCCCTGGAACACGTTGCCCAGAGCAGTGGTGGCTGCCCCGTCCCTGGAGGGGTTCAAGGCCAGGCTGGATGGGGCTTGGAGCTCCTGAGCCAGTGGGAGGTGTCCCTGGAGGGGGTTGGAACTGGATGGGGTTTCAGGTCCCTTCCAACCCAACTCATTCCGCGCTCCCCGCGCACCTTGAAGGATCCGGTCCTCTGGAACAGCTCGCACTTGAAGAGCAGCCTCCTGCCGGCCAGGCTGTCGAGGCGGCGGCTGCTGAGCACCGGGGTTCGGTGCAGCCGGCCCCGCAGCCTCCGCTCGGCCGCTCGCACCTCGCTCAGCGCCAGCCCCGCCATGTGCGGCCTGCGTGGGGGGGCGGGCGCGCGCGCGGCCCCAGGGCCGGCGGTTTGTCCCCGCGCGGCCGCCGTCCGCGCGCCTCGCCCCGCCCCCTCCGACCCCCGCGCGGTCAAGATGGCGGAGCCGCTCGAGCGCGTCCGAGTATCGGCCGCTCAGCTCCGGGGCGCGGCGGCCGCGCAGGGCCCGGGCCCGGCCCGCGGGACAGGTGAGGGCCGCACGGCTCGGGGACGGGGACGGGGAGCGCGTGGGAGCGGGGACGGGGCTCGGAGAGGGACTGGGGCACGGGGTGAGGCGGAGGGAGGGATGGGGGGCGGCAGGGACCGAGAGGGAGGGGGGCCGAGAGAAATTGACGAGAGGGAGCAGGACTGAGGGGTGGGAAGGGGAAAAGAGCAGCGAGGCCGAGGGGGAGGAGGGAGATAAAGGAGAGGGTTTGGGACAGAGGCTGACCGGTAGATCTTTACTCGGCACTGGTGAGACCGCTGCTCGAATCCTGAGTTCAGTTGTGGGCTTCTCACTATGAGAAGGACGTTGAGGCTCTGGAGCGAGTGCAGAGAAGAGCAACAAAGCTGGGGAAGGGGCTGGAGAACAAGAGGAGCAGCTGAGAGAGCTGGGAGTGTTTATCCTGGAGAAGAGGAGGCTGAGGGGAGACCTCATTGCTCTCTGCAACTACCTGAAAGGAGGTTGTGGAGAGGAGGGAGCTGGGCTCTTCTGCCAAGGGACAGGATGAGAGGGAATGGCCTCAAGCTCCACCAGGGGAGGGTCAGGCTGGACATTTGGAAAAAAAATTTCATGGCGAGGGTCACTGGGCACTGACAGAGGCTGCCCAGGGAGGGGGTTGAGTCACCTTCCCTGGAGAGGATTAATGTGTGGGTGGACGAGGTGCTGAGGGAACATGGGTTAGTGACTGAATGGTTGGGCTTGCTGATCTGGTGGGTCTTTTCCAACCTGCGGATTCTACGATTCTAGGAGCAGGGGCTGAAGGAGGGGGGACTGGAGCAGAAGCAGGGGTAGGGGTTGGAGCCAGTGTTGCAGTTCTCCCCACTGAAGTCAGTTTCTCAGTGTGTTGGGGCTTTGAGGCAGAGCCATTGCTCGTTGAGTTTTGAAATGTATCAGGCCATGGATCTATGGAATTAGATTCTTTAAGGTTGGACAAGACCTCCAAGGCCATCAATTCTAACCATCAACACAGCACCAACGTTCCTACTTGCTTGGTGATGTTGTACTTTCACATTTTCTGCTTTTGCTCTGTGTTTTCCTGTGAACCTTGGCATAAATTTTTCAGATCCCTTCTCTTGGACCTGCCCTGGGGACGCTGGGCTCTGTGACTGCAATTAACGGTTCTCTTTGAATATTTGTTATGGTATTTTTTTTGTCCCTAGTTGGTCTGTGGTTTGAATAACTTTCTTTTGTCTATTTTTTTCCCCAGAAAACATGAAGGAAGTAAAGGAGCCACGGCATCGCAAAGACAACAGGCGTCCAGACCTGGAGATTTACAAGCCTGGCCTCTCACGGCTGAGGAGCAAGGTTGTGCTGTCAAAGCCTGAGGCCTTGGAGAAGGAGAGCAGCAGAGCTGAGGAGGAGAGCGCCAGCGACAAGGGCTCTTTGGGAGGAGCGGCTCCAGCCAGGGAGGATCGTGGCAAGGACGATGGCCCCAAGCAGAATGGTCCTTCGCAGGAAAATGAAGACACAGAAGCTAAAGTTGGTGTTCAGAGCCAGGAGAACTCATCCAAACAGGCTGCTCCAGATGAGTGGGGTCCTAAAACCACCAAGAGAACCAAGAAGCCGGACCAGCAGATCTACCAGCCTGGGAAACGCCTGCAGTTGGCCACTAAAGAACCGTCCCTGCGCTCGGCTGCTGAGGAAATCGCCAGTAAGATGGAGCAGCTGAAAGTCGAGAGGGATGAGGAGGCTGAGAAGGGGGCTGGGAAAGATAATAACAGGAAAGCCAAACCGAACAAGGAAGATAGAGAGGGGAGCCAGGTGGGGGAAGGACCGAGAGCCTCGAGGGGAGAAAAAGGCAGGCGAATAGAACGAAGCGACAGGGTTAGGAGAACAAGCGACGAGGTGACGCAGGGGAAGCTGGGCTCTACCAAAAGGTACTCCCGCTCTGACAAGCGACGGAGCCGCTACCGCACCTGCAGCACGAGCTCGGCTGGAAGCAACACCAGCGCAGACGGAGCCCCGCTCGTGGACGGGGTGGAGAGGCGGCAGGAGCGTGTGAGAGAAAGACTGCGTCCCAGGAAGCAGCTCTCTGCGTCCTCCACCGACTCCTTGGATGACGACAGAATCGACGAGGCAGAAGCCTACGTCTCCAGCAGGAATTTGGACAAGAAAAAGCGCGCGGAGCAGAGTCGAGCTTGTAGGAGCGAGAGTGAGTGGAGCAGCAATGGCAGGGAAGTCAAGGGGTCCTTTCGAGTCACGTTTGACAGCAAAACCATGAGCAGGGATGTCAGTCTGGCAGACGCTGATATAAAAAAGCCCCTGAAGGCGTATATGAGCTGCAATGACTCAGAGGCTTCGGAGGGGAGGAGCCGGAGCCGTGAGCCCCAAGGGAGGGGCCGTGGGATTCTGTTCCTGCCCGCCAACACGGACCTCTCTGCCAGCGCCGCCGGCTGCCCTGAGCCCAGTCACCCGGGGCCCAGGCTCCTGCTCGGCGGGGTGGGCGCTAAAGGCCCTCGGAGCAGGGGCCGAGGCGGCACCGCTCGCAGGTTGTGGGACCCAAACAACCCGGACCAAAAGCCTGCCCTGAAGAGCCAGACAGCTCAGCTCCACTTCCTGGACACGGATGACGAAGTGAGCCCCACCTGGGGGGAAGCCCGCCAGGCTCAGACCTCCTACTATAAGTTCCAAAACTCTGACAACCCTTACTACTACCCTCGGGCCCCTGGGCAGGGCCCGCAGTATCCGTACGGCGGGTATTCCCTGCAGTATCCCATGGGTCCAAGCAACGGCGTGTACCCAGGAGCCTATTACCCGGGCTACCCCGGCCAGGCGGCGCAGTGCCTGTGTGGCCCGCTGCTCCCGACCCCTCTGAGTCCCGAGATGGAGCAGCAGATGCGGAACATGCAGCAGCAGGAGCTCAGCAAGCTCCTCCGTGAAGCCGGGAACCAGGAGCAGCAGCTCAGCAACCTGCTGTCCAGAGACCGCATCAGCCCCGAGGGCCTGGAGAAGATGGCACAGCTGAGGTTTGTGGCTTTGCTCTAGAAGCGGGGGGGGTCATTTCCAGGGTGAACTGCTAGCAGGGCTGTTATCCAGAGAAAAATGCTCCTCGGAGATCTGGGAGTCTGGAGATGTTGGTGTATCCGAGATGGGGCAGTGGCTTGCTAGCTTTTAACGTGCTGGGTCTGTTGTGTGCCATGGTGTGAGGGTATCAGAAGGAAACTGGGGGTGAAGATATCGCTTTGCCTGGGCTGGTAGCTAAGCCGTAGCTTCTGGTGGTTGTGGAACCCCTCACCTGTGT
>WAAB01013478.1:82641-95512 GCA_013389865.1 Piaya cayana | reverse complement strand
GTCTGACCTCACCAAAAACCACAGTCTATTGCATTCATGATGTTGATGAGGTACTTTGGCACAAACTGAAGTTATTCGGTTGGATATTTTTAATGCCTGGCAAGGTTTCTTTCTGTGTGTATCTTACACTACAGATCTCTTTAAGAAAAGCTATTTTCTATCTAGCAAAAACTTAAATATTTTCAGGACATCGCATGCCAGGAAAAAAAAAAGCCTTTAAAATACTGGGAGAGCTATTTGTGTGCTTTATAAAACACAGTCTCCTTTGAGCCAGGAGAAACAATATGGTAAGCACATTGAAGCAAAGAGGTCAGAGAACTTGGCTCTTTTCTTCCCTTTCGTTTAAAACATGTACAAAGCAGCTGCTGGTTTTTTTCACACATCAATTGTGGCATGCTTAGCCGGCAGGCTTGTTTCAGAGCTGTGGAGAATCCCCAGAGCCTGGGGCAGCCACAATGCTGCACCTCTGCGAGCCAGGAGTTCAGGATGATTGTCCCCAATGCACAGTGTGACACATGTTGGAGGTGGCTCCTGAAAGCGTGGGGCTAAAGGGATGAGGTTCTCCATTGCAGAGAACCATAAAGTTAATTGCAACGAGCTTGGGATGTATTACAACAGCCTCAGCCTAAAAAATCCCACCCTTATACTCTTTTGTACAGCAAAGACAAGACAAGCCCTCTCTGCTCCAGAGAGAGATTTAAACAGAGAAAACTCTGCCTAACATAACAAATTTGCAGAGTTTTAGAGATTTTTTTGGAGCATGTGTAAATAGCACAAACACAGTTATGGTATAAACACCTGGAAAAGCAGATTAGATCAGTCTGAGAAAATATTTAAACAATATCACAGGTTAATTTTAGGGCAGTTAAAATTTCCTGCAGCAGTGCATTAGTGGGGATGTTGGTGATATTTCACTGTATAGCGTGTCTTGCAATAGCTCACAGTGACCCTTGCCACCCTCTTCATACCAGGTGTTGTAGCAGCAGCAAGATTTTCTTGAATCATATCAAATCCCATAAAATAATAAGGTGAGCATCTGAAAAAGACCTGAGCTCTCCATTATTTGACAGTCTTACATTAACATTAATGAGGATGACTCTGACTCAGACTGTAAAACAAACCAATAAACTGAAGTTCAGCTATTGGTGGAGGCAATAGAAGTCCTAGAAATAATAAAATTCACAGTCATCTGTGAATTAAACTTAATAATAATAAAAAACAACAACAAGAGTGCTTTTGGCTGTTAGAGGTATTAGTCCTTCCTCATCAGAAAGCCTCACTGGCATTTGGAACAGGAAAAGATCCTGTGACTATACCTGCTCTGGGCAGGCTCTCTGATAAGGAATTCTTCGGCACATCCTTAAACCGCCTGTCCCTGAAAAGGCAGCACAGATGCATGCCTGTGGTAAGCCCCACGCCCACGCACCAAGGTGGCTTGACAAGACTCTCCCCACCCTATATGCACTTCTCTCCCAAGGATGTGCAGAAGGGATTTTTGACACCAACTGAAGATAAAAGCAGAGGTGAGGAATAAAGCCATAAAACAAGAAATGCAGAAGACTACATTATATTCATCCTCTCAGAATTGCATTTGGAAAACAAGAAATGCAGAGGACTGCATTACATTCATCCTCTCAGGATGACAGTTGGGGATTTGGACTCAGGAGAGAGGAAGAGATTATTTTGGCCACCTCCTTCTGTCCCATCCTGGAGAAAAGCAGAGCTGTGTCCAGTTCTGTGGCACTGGCTCGATGTCACTTCTTGTGCCCAGCAGCCGGCTCAACCCTCCAAGTGTCCCAGTGGAAAACTTGCTTCTATTCCAGCATTGACCATGAGGTAGTCTATTTGTCTTCACTTTGTTCAATAATAAGGTGAAGGGCATATTCTCTGGTCGAAGACGACCATTGTTCAAAGTCTTGCCATACATCCCAGACAAGAAAGTTAATTTTTCATCTAAATTGTGTTCATCAGAGCCAACACTGCCATGCTGGAGGCGGGGATGAGAGGTACAGCTTCTTCGCTTCTGCTCAGTGTCAGTGAAACAAAAAGCCTCATATAAAAAAAACAAAACATTTCCCCATATACAAATAAAGACTTGGCTGAAGTCTCTGGGTAAGATACATCTGTGGTGAGTCTCTCCAGTGCATATAGAAATTTGTTAAACATTTCCATCTGGTGAGGAGTCTGGCCATCAATTTGTCCTTGTAAATTCCTAAGTGGCATTGGTTTTCCAGCACTGAAAAAAGGCAAAAAGTATTTGTGTTAATATCCAGACCCATAAATATTGCATAGATGCGTGTGTGCACACACATGCACAGAAAAAATCACAGCACGCAATGCAAAGGCTTGCTCTTGCCAATTAGCACAAGGATTTTAGGAGTGCTCGCAAACTCTTCATGAAAATGGCCTTTTAGGCTGGCTGACATCACCCAGATGCTTTTAATTACAATGACTCTGGGACTAATTTCTCTGCTTATCTGTTACTACTCTCCAGCACTGGTTCCTGTTGATTAAATCTGCCTCAGTAACAGTATACAACTTTGCTTCTGGATACAAAACGGCTGGAGATTGTCAGGTTTCCTGGGTATTAAGGCTTCACTGCATTTTCACATGAGCTAACACAAACAAGGGAGATCAATTCTGTAGTGTGCTACCTCCTTTGCCCTGTTATGGGTTCAGACTGCAATCCTGTTCCTCTCTCTTTGCAAAAGTAGCCCTGTGTGTCTGCATGTCCTTGCACATCAGGGGCCATGGTTTTCAGAGGTGGCCAGGACCCGTGGCTTCACACTAAAGAGGGAGATGACCATCTTCTTTGAATACAAGGTCCTGCGTCCTTAGCGATGGAAATAGCTCGTCCCACAAGACCATCCCTTCTCCCTTCCACAGGTGGAAACTTTAGAAACGTACATGAGGTTTCATAGTTTGAGACCAAGTGTGCCACTCACTCCAGTCAATAAAGGCTTCACCACTGACCTTAGCAGGGCTCCTTCCTTTCTGCTTGAGGATGCAGCAAGAAGGTCTGGGGAATATGCCCTGCTGGGCCTGGCATTCAACACACTGAGTAACTGCAACTGTACTTTCATAAGGGAGGTTTGCAGGAACCAGCTTGCCAATGTACACGCTTGTTTTGTGTGGGAGATGATGCAACCCGTGCGGACATCCCTAGACACCTCCTGTGGGCAGGTACCTCAGCTCTCAGGGCTTGTCTTACAGCTGTAACCCAGGGCTTCCTACATGCCACAGCTCCCTCCCAGACCATGCATTCTAGGAGAAGCCCCTTTTGTGACGGGCAGTGAAACATTTCCATGGTGAGGAAAAAAGATTGTTTCTCCAGGCAGAGAAGTCTCTGTGCCCAGAGGGAGGGAGAGAGAAGTTTTATGGACTCAGCCCCTTACTCTCAGCAGGAGCAAAGCTGCCATACCAATACAGTCTGGTAAGAAAGTAAAAGCAATGTGAGTGACTAGCAGCCCCAAGCAGTGTTTTTTCTTCTAAATCATTTCTGAGTCTCTGAGTTTCAGAGTACTTCGAAAAGCCCTTATGAGCGTGGAGCTGGATTTGGGCTTATTAAATTAAGTGCCACTTATTTTTTTAAAGCTCTGGGAGGACATCACATCAAAGCCTGATCTTGAGAGCTATTTACAGTCATTAATTTTCATTGGCTTCAGTGGAGAGATGCATATTGCATACAACTTGGAAGTAGTTTCTCCCAGCAGCCTTAAGAAAGCCACAAAGAAATGCCTGCACACACATGCACAGCACCCACATTTGATGTCATAGAATCATAGAATATGTCCCAGTTCAATACCTACTGTAGGGTTTGTGGTAGTCTTTATCTCTGTTTTGTTCCCAAGGAATTCCTTTCCACAGTAACATTATTAGCTTTTACGGATGTCCATGTACATATTTAAAGTGACTGTAGTTCCAGTAATGACTATAATTGTTCCAGACACCCATTAATTTTGATTTATTAATTTATTCAAGTTCCTGTATTGTAGTCTTCCCCACTCTATAAGTAATTTACTGTTTTAATATTGTGGGTCAATACTAATCATATCATCTGTAAGTTGTTTAATTAATAACAATTAGCATCTCCCATCAAGAGCTCATTTTCCTGCATGAACGCTGTTAATGTGATTTTTCAGAATAAATCTACCTGTTCCCTCCTTCAGTTGTCTAGTCGGCATATTTCACCAGGGAAGATACTTTAAGCAGCCACACTAGCTTGCCATCTTCCATGATTTTATCAAGTATCTTGTCATATTTGCTTTTCTTAAAACCTTGACCTTTCAGATGAGCAACATCATGGGAGCTTGGTTTTCTGTGTAATAAGTGTTGCTACAGCATATGAGTGTAGGAAAAGCCCTTGCAAGCATAAACAGCAGTCTCAAAAAACAGAGACTAAATAAGATTGAAAGAGAGAGAAAGGGGCAATGGGAGAAAGAGGGGGTGAGAGAGAGATATTAATTTCATTCTTATGATTTTAAGCTGACATGATTTTTCTGAGTCTCTTGATATTTTTTAATACTCAACATTGGCATAACTGTAGTATTTAACAAGAAATGAACAAGTGTAACAGTATTTAAGTCCCTAAAGATCTCTGCAACCCCCCTATGGCATGGACACTTAGTCTTTTCTGTCAACATCTCAATGAATAACAGAAAATAATAATCAGGTTAGTTAGTATCTATTTGCAAAACAAATGCTCACCTTCTAGCAGGTGGGGTTTGGGGTTTTTTTCCAGAAACAACTTAAAACTAGATTCTGAAGTTGAACTGAAGTTAACCCCCACTCCAACCGCACACTGATGTGCAGCAACTTGCCCAGCATGGGGAGCAGGGGGTTTATGGAGGCATTTGTGTCTCCATTTATGCAGCGACTTGCCTAGTGATATAGGAAAGGCATTGAGTTGGTACACATCAACTTTAGCATAGGAGCTAAGTGGGAAGAGAAAGGAACTAGTAGGTGTTGTGTTGAAAACAGGAAAGATACTCATGTCCAAACCTGGCAGTATATCCCATGAGTGCCAAAAACTTACAGAGGTTTGAAAAGGGATTCAATGAACTTCTACAGGAAAAATACCTCCAACACCATTACCCAGCATATTTAGCTGGGGAAACTCTTGCTGGGAAACCCCATCTAAGCTCTGCTTCTGCCCAGCAGTGTCTTGGCCAAAGCATGGCCTCTGCTACACCTCCGCTTGCCGCTGCATGTGATTCCCACGAGGAGGTTTTCTCCTGCATGTTTTTAAATCTAGAAGTGAAGGCAAGAGATCAAAGGTTCTGCTGGAGGGTACATACTAGCAAAATGGCTTTTAAAAAGCACTGCTAGTGTAAAGCCCCCAGCCCCCCTTCCCCCCCCCCAACAATGGAAACAAAATGAAAGGCAAAATATACGCACAGCAAGTTTATACATCATGATTATAAGCAAAACAATGATTTCTCATCCCACTTTCTACTAGTATCTCACTGTAAAGAGTATCTCTGCTAGATGCAACCAGCTTAAGGCACTCCCAAACCGCGTTTCATTTTTGCTGCCATGTTAGAATAAAACAGGACTTTCCGTGTAATCAACAGAAACACATGCAGGGCAGCACACACAGCAGCTACTATGCTCTCAGTACCTCCTGAACCAGCCCAGGAAATCTGGTTAACCTTACGTGGTACAACAACGCTAGCAATGGCACAGCAAACAAAACAACATGGAAAAAAGATCAATATTCCTATTTTTCACAGATAAGAAAGTAATGTAAAGAGAGGTGAAGGAAGAGCTCAAGCATCACAGAGGGAACTCATGACAGACCTGACCCAGTTCTTCCTTCCTTCCTTCCTTCCTTCCTTCCTTCCTTCCTTCCTTCCTTCCTTCCTTCCTTCCTTCCTTCCTTCCTTCCTTCCTTCCTTCCTTCCTTCCCTCCTTCCCTCCTTCCTTCCTTCCTCCCTCCCTCCCTCCCTCCCTCCCTCCTTCCTAATGTTCCCTGTGTGGGACAGTCCCTGCTCTGTATGGTTCCAAGACATCCTCACGCTTCCTTCCTTGAAATCAGTTCTGATGAGGCAGATGTCCATCCCCAGTTTGCTCTTTCCCAAAGGACTGGAAGGCAAGTGAGCAATTAATACAAATATTTGAGGTTTCCAAAAATTGCCAGACACAAGAGTTAACATGAGCTGCTCCCAGGAAGCTTTAATGCTGTGGAAAAGCTGTTTACCCCAACATAGCTGGAAAAGGTGTTACAATGTGATATTGGTAGTTGATTTATCTTAATCTTCCATGTTAAAAATTAAAGAATGTAGTAATACAATGTCAGATTTACTTAATAGTACTCTTTTATCAAGTTGATGTGATGGTAGCTAATTATTAAATGAGTTAATGTATGTCTTGCAGCCCCCTCTACCATGACTGATAATGAACTGTGTCAAATACTTATTAGATGCTCGTTTCCTCTACACCTACCTGACAAGTAACATGGCCCACAATTAAACACCAGTGCTCCCTCACTGCCAAACACAATCATGCTGTCAAATGTGATCCCACTAGCTATTCCTTGCTCCTAAGAGGGAGACATGTCATCCTCTATTTGTCTGGCCCCAGAAAGAAGAAAATCAGGGGAAGTCTGATAGGAAGTGGTCAAACTTACATAAATATGCCCTGAGGTAGCCAAAACCATCAAAGAAAGGTTGCTGTCAAAAGTGGCAAAGAGCGACATCACCCTCATTGGGTTGGAGGTTTCTACTACACTTTGTTCTTGAGGGAAGGGGCTGATGGCAAAGGGCACAGGACTGCAGGCATGCAAGCTGAGCTCTCCTTCCATCCAAGGGACACAGCCACCTCCTCCCTGGGTGCTGCCTCATGGACCAGGACTGCACCTGGGAAATTAATCACAGTTTAACACTGTCTGGCAGTGCTGCTGCTTGACTATAAGGTGTGCTTATCTTCGTCACACTGCAGTGACTACTGCTCACAGAGCCCCTGCTCTCAGCCAGCATAGGCTACACCTCGGTGCGACTGCCTCTGCTCCTGTGCCCACCTCTCAGCAGCTGAGAAACCTCCTCTTGCCTAGTCCTTCAGGGTCCAACAAGGAGAATGGCAATAAATGCAGCAATTTTGTCTTATACCAACCTTTCTTCATCCAGTTCAACATCAGCTTTTTCATTAAGGTGGTAGCAGTAACCCAAACCCAGCTGGGATACCTAAGAAACTCTAGGGCTTGACAGGCCATGGAACCTTCATTGAAACTTCCTTGAAGGTTCATCACAAGCAGCAGAGCTGCAATCAATTCAGACATGGCTTTCGGTCACAGCACTGTCAAGATTAAGGTTCTCTTTGGCCACAAGAGGTCTTTCACTGTCAGAGGGTGATTACCCCTTGTAAAGATGTAGCTACCACACCACCACCAAGTGCTGCTCAGAGCAAGCAGTGAATGCCGTTGTTCCAGTGCAAGACTACTGGTCTTGGGGCCAGAAAGAGTGTAGAACAGGAAAAAAAACAAGTTACAAAGATCAACATTTTTGGTTTGCTTTAGACCTTCTTGAACAGCTGCTCTCTCACCACTAAAAGAACAATTTCCAGTCAAGCTGACAAGCAGCCTTCTATTATGCTCACTTTACAAATGAAAAAAATACATCCTTTCCTAGCAGAAACCTCTGAAATTTCTCACAATCACCTCAAAACATCAATTCAGTGGGGAAATTTTGGCAAGAAAGAGGATTTTCTGAAGAACTATATGGGTCATACCTCTAGCTTACCAACCTGCCCCATGATTTTGACTTTGTTTCAGGAGCTGAAGCTGAGATATTAAATGCTTGACTTCATTGCCTAGTTATGGAGCTGGATGTGGCTTACATCCAATTTCAAACATCCTGGCTGGGGGAAAGTTCTTGTGAGCAGCCATAAAGTCCTGGTTGTGTGTTAGCTTGCTAAGCCCTTGGGCTGCATGGATTTTAGCAAGGCATCTCTACCTCTGTTTATACTTCTGGAAAACCTCCCTGTGGGCTTTCATAGGAATCTGAAGGCTGGAAAAATGAAAGGTTTGAGGATTTCACACACTATTCTCACTTTTCTGGAGATGTTTGTCTAGTATCTAGCTGAGTTAGGACAAATCTTGATCAGTACTGCTGACCCTTACCTTGTAATAATGGCTTGCAAGATGCCAGAGCATTTCAAAGTTCTTTTTACTGGGGAAAATAAAGAATGAAGCAACAGGACACTTAACTTTATTTGCTGGCTTGCTTGGAGGAAAGAACACAAGTCAGAAAGTGTAATATTAAAAGCCAGTCATAACTTCATCTCATAAAAAGTCTCAGGAAAAGGCTTAGTCCTAAAAATGGAAGAAAGATGTTTGTTTGCTCATCAAGAAGTCAATTGAAAATAGATTAAAATACAGCCTGTATAAGAAGAGCTTCCCACCTCCTTGTGAACGCCTAAGGGAAATTACCTGAAAATGCAGAAATTGTTGTACAGATCAAACAAAAGCACTTATCTATAATTACTTATCTGTTTGTCTCAGGACTAGCAGCAACAGCTTCTGTTGTCAGGAATATATTTGGTGCTGTGATTTGTATTCTCTTCTTCTTTCTCTTCCACCAAGATCACTTAGAAAGGATTCATTTTATGAAAGAAAATGGTTTCCTTAACTTCACTAAACTAAGGCAGATTGAAGAGATTTGGCCAGGTAACCAAGGGAAGGGAAAGGAGCAAGAAAAATAGCCCAAAGGTCTTTAGAGAAGATTTTCTTCCCTTTTAATAACTTTACAGCTGGACCTGCTAGTATCCTGAAGACTTCAGAAGATCTCCTGGGAAACTTCACATTTCTGTTATACATCTGGCTCTCTTTCTACTTATTCAATAAATAATTCTTAAACTTTTAAGCATTCTCAGAAGAAACTTCTGTTGCTAAGACTGTGTGGGCTCCTGCCAACCTGACAAGGCAATGCTGAACTGATGACACCAACATCAAAGCCAAAGGATAATTATCCAGTTTATATGAAGCTGAAGGAAGTGGGTGCCCCTGCTGGTTTGTAATCATTTGCCACTGGCCAGTGTCCATAAGGACGTGTCTCCTTTGTACACCCTCAAGTTTACTACTTTCTTCTGGGAAAAGCTGTGCCTATGCAGCTCCCACTCTAGGATGAAAGCAGTTACTCATACTCTGCTAACTGTATTAGAGTTAAAGAGACAATTTTAAAGTGCAGAAGAAATCTGAAAACTGTCTGCTTTCCCCTAGGTATGCTCAAAATGCAGCTTGAAACACAGCAGTATGGACAGAATAGAGATCTTGTGTCCAGACAACCCGTTAGTGTGACACCTGCTCCTGTACACAGATAGAGATACTTTCTCCATGAGTTCTTGCACCTGCAGCTGCAAACATGCATTATCTTATGGGTGCTGAGAGAAGACAAGCTGTAACTACCTGAGCTACTGCAGTGCACTGCTGGATTCTCAGTGTCAGCAAATGTTGAGGTCCCAGGTGAGAAATGAGAGGCCTGTGCCACAACTCCTGCACCCAGCAGCCACCTCCACATCTGCTGGCACCTCTTCCCCAGCCTGGTTTAGCAGCTGGCAAGAGACTAGGCATGACCATTATGCCATCAAAGCAGGAACCATTTGCCCTGTCTTTATATCACATGTAGAGATGTTGCAATGAGGTTCTCACATGTAAGTGGGAAGCTTGGAGGGTGGCTTCTGGGGCTCAAAGCTGGGGGACAACATGGGTCTGCTAGGGATGGGGATGTTGGAGGGGTGGGGAGGGATTGGCCCAAAGGGCTGAAGTGCACGGGTAGAAGGGTCAGAGCTGCTTCCAGTAATTTCTAAGCCATGAAACTGTCATTGGAGAGCATATAATTGCTAGAGGAATTACTTAGTTAATTAGCAGGGCACAGATCCATATACCAAAAAAAAAATTTAAAAAAAGCTTTATACACGCTCTCCCAAAAAGTTAATTACTGGAAATGGTCTGCTGTGGCTCCCTGGAACTGCTGTTGGTATAACCGATTATTTCTATTTTAATACAAATCACATACTCACGCTTTCATCCACCAGTTTTCTGGAAGTGGACCTGATGTCTGTGCCTGGAAAAAGTATTCAATAAATCCCAAGTCAGTGCTGCTGCTGCCTTTCAGGGATGAGAATTTAGCTGTCACATTTTTCCGAGGACTTGATTATGCTTTTAGGAGCAGCACAAAGCTCATCACCCAGCCCCCTGTACAAGAGCAGGTCCTGAGAAATGCTCAGGCTGTAATTTATTTCCAAGGGTAGCTCCTCTAATTTTCTTTTCTCCCCAAAGGTGATAGAAAGTCTGTACTGAGGTGTATCAACAGCAAACTGTGGTGCTCTTCCTTGGAGAAAGGTCCAAGCTTTGTTCATTTTCCTCTTCAGAGGAAAGGTGTAAGCAGATAAACACGTGTCTTGGCATTGCAAGCCTTCACACAAGGGTTAGGATGAAAAACTGAATCAAATTTTCAGTTTTAGGATACAGATTTAGGACAAAATAAGATTTCCCACTAAGCAATTTTTTTGCAAATATTTGGGAAGCTTTCTTTTCCATTAAAACATCTGAAAGCAGAATCCTTGGATGTGGAGGAGGGAGAAGGTGGAGATCATGTTTTAAATCTCTCTCATAGGATCTGAAATTTGTTTCTCCAGTGCTGCTGCCTCCCCCATCTCAGGCTCTCTGGGCAGAAGTATTTCTGCGTTTTCCATCATGGACTGTTCCACACATCCCACCAGTATGCCTGGAGGTGGTGCTTAAAGGAGGTGATGTACCTGCTTAGCAATACAATGCCATGTGCCCAGTGCCCAGCATGTGGAGATAAGGGAGGCGAACCTCACAGTCCGGTTTGAGGAACCTTAGATTTTCCCAGGATGCAGTTGCCATCTCCCCCTGCCTCCACCAGTGACCAGCCCTGCCCTGGCTGCTGAGGAGGAACGCTTCATCATGCACTGTGGCTGGGGACCAACAAGGAGGAAGGCATATAGAAAGAAAACTTGGATCTTGATAACTCTGGAGATTTTCTAAGCAAGTATTTTTATATTTGTAAGGAAATGGGCTTCTGTGTGAGTGCAGCTGTGATGGTTATTGGGACCATGTTGAGTCAGATGTAAAAAAGATCACATTGCCTCTGCCCTCTCCATCCCACAGGTTTCANCTTCATCATGCACTGTGGCTGGGGACCAACAAAGAGAAAGGCATATAGAAAGAAAACTTGGATCTTGATAAGTGGACATTTTCTAAGCAAGTATTTTTATATTTGTAAGGAAATGGGCTTCTGTGTGAATGCAGCTGTGATAGTTATTGGGACCATGCTGAGTCAGATGTAAAAAAAGATCACGTTGCCTCTGCACTCTCCATCCCACAGGTTTCGGGCACTTACCTGCCAGCCTTCTCAACTTGCTTTCTCCATCTTCACTGCAGTGGTTTGCAAAACAAAACACTGCACACTATGAGGATAGTTGGCAAAATATACCTCTTTCTGTTTTTTTTTAAATAATGACTAAATTCACTAACGAGTTGTATTTGTATGGTGAGAGTGCAGTAGGCTGTGTGATGTCAACATTTTCTTCTATGAAGGTGAGTGATACTGAAACTAGCCTCTTTTTCTTAACTTCATCTACTTTTTGGTAGTTAGGGTTGTTTTTTTAATTTATAGGAGGGTGTATTTTAGGAAATGTTTTTTCTTCACAGACTTTTTTTCTATAGTAACCCTTTTTAAAATGCTGAGTATATGTTTGCTCAGATAAATGTGTGTCTGAGCACACAACTGATTATCCTATTTTCATGCAATTATTTTTTTCCAAGTTTCCATGTGCATTTCCTGCTCATTTGACCATGTAATAGCTAATTAGCATTAATGATCTTAGTTTACACCTTCACCGTCTACACACACATTCAATTAGAAAGGGAGGCTTCTAACAACCCTCTTCTTCTCACAGAGGGGAATCCATAAGCAGTGAAAACACATGCTGCAAGAGTATTCTGAGAAACTGTTACTATATCCAAGAAACATTTAAGTCAAAATCTAAGCTATAAACCCACATGGTTTCTGCTGCATCCATGCTGGGGGCTGTGGACTCTCCCCCCTCAGCATGCAGAGAGTTGTGATGGTGAGGGAGAGGGAGAAAAGTCCAGTCTCTGGATATTTCCTTCCCAGAAAGAAGGATATTTCCTGGATACTTCCTTCCCCCAAGTATTTCTCTGTCTTCGGAGTCCTCTCTCTCTCTGGTCTGATCTCATGGCTCTCTGACATCCACATGCTCATCTCCCCTCATCCCTTAATGGTGCTGGCAAACATCTAGTTTAAAACCCTCATGCTACCCACCCTCATTATCTCCAGCAGCTCTTTCTCACCACCTCATGGGCCAACAAGTAGAGCAGAGGATCAATATCTAACTAGGTTCAGTGCTGGCAGCTGAATGGTTTTCACCTCAGTGGTCCTAAAAAAAACTGAGTAGTGCTTTGGCACTCCAGGAGATCACTTTTGGTTTCCTTCAGAGGGGACCCTTTTGGTGGTGTGAGACTTCTTCAGCGAAACCATCTCACCACCTTCAGCCAAGTCCTTGAGGAGTCAAACTGCAAGATGCCATGATAATCACTGCCTTCCTCATCCATAGAATGAGATGGCAAGAAAAAATATTATCCCAGTTGACTGTTAAATCCCAATTAGCTGTCGCCATCTGGATGCCACATAAATGCAGCCATAAGGAAATAAGAAAGCAAAGAGCAGAGAATACAAAAAGCCCAGAGGGCGCTGTTCAACCGAGAGGGAGGAATGGGTGGCCTGACTTTCTTAGAAGAGCAACCACAGAAGACAGTGCCCTTGAGACCGAAGCTTTTCAAGCACCAGCACAAGGTGAATCATCTGGGCACTGGATTAAAAAAAAAAAA
>WAAB01013478.1:0-76193 GCA_013389865.1 Piaya cayana | reverse complement strand
GAGAGGAGGGAGCTGGCCTCTTCTCCAACTGACAGGGGACAGGACAAGAGGGAATGACCTCAAGGTTCAGGCTGGACATTAGGAAAATATTTTTCACAGCAAAGGTCACTGGGCACTGGAACAGGCTGCCCAGGAAGGTGGTTGAGTCACCTTCTCTGGAGGTGTTTAAGGCACGGGTGGACAAAGTCCTGAGGGACATGGTTTAGTGTTTGATGGGAATGGCTGGACATGATGATCCTGTGGGTCTTTTCCAGCCTGGTGATTCTATGATTCTAAGTTGTGCCTGCTTGGTTCCCACAGTCGCCCACCACTCACTCTGTCAGGCTAGTGTTTGCCATCTGGCTGTCTATCCATTGCCACCTTGTACCCTGAGCCAGTACTGTCACCTGAAACATGCCAGCTGGTAGCTGGGGTTGCATCCCTGAGTGTGGCTTCACTCCACCTGCCTACTCCTTGACACTCATTCAAAAAGCAGCTTGCTGCCTTCACCACCACTGTCCTTAAGAACTAAAAACAAGCCAGGGAAAGAAGATGGGAATAATGAGGGAATTGGTTATAAAATGCAAACTCCTCGTAGCTGCTGGGTGAAGAGGACGTGCACATAAAGTCTCTGCACTCCCATGTTGCTTGTCTCCACTCCCCCCCACGCACAGATACTTCCACAGATATGCACGAGCCAAAAGGGTTTGGAGACATCATTAAAACAGGCTGTCCCTCTGTACATCAGGCAATGCACATGAGATACAGTGATGGCATGAGGAGGCTTCAGACAGGGATTTTTACCTTCCCACTGCTGCTGATTTGCATGTAGCAGACCAATGGAGTTGGAAGAAAAATATAAACAAGTTTAAGTTGACTGAAAAATGAAACCCATAAATTCTTGATGATGTTCAGCTCCAACAGCAGATTCTGCTCTCCTCGCCCTGGCAAAGCTTGTCTTCAGTGAAGCTCACAGACTCTGATCTGTACTGAAGCCCCATTGACAAGACAGAATTTGTTGCTCAAGAGCTTTGCCAGAGAATATCAGTATGAAAGAGCCAGTACATTATGGGGAATGTAATGAATGTTATCTGCTGGGAAAACATTTCATTCGAAGTGCAAGAGGAGCAAAAGATAAATTAAGAGCTTGGTTTTCAGTGTGGGAAGTATGAGTCCCACCTAAGTTTGGAGTGAAGGGTTTTATCAACAGTGTAATTCTAAGCTAAGGTATCTTTCCCGAGAGCAATCATGCGTACATGTGTACATGTCCTGTCACTAATCTAATATAGACACACACATGCGTTTATGGTTCTACCTTAGCTTGAGAGAGGCATCTTTTTCTCCTGTGCAGCTGACCCAGTGGAATCTCCCAGCAAATGTCTGGAGCTGCTACAAGCACTAGCCTCAGCAAACATCAGCTCTGTTGACTGTTCATTTCCTCTAATGCAATTAGAACAAATTAATATGGGTGACTAGATTTGAAAGGCAAATGCACCTCACCATCTCAACCCCACCCGCATTTATTAATTTGAGTCCTGCCTTTTTCATAAACTTGTTGCTCTCTTGACCTCTCTCAGATAGAGCACTCTTCTTTTTTTTTGTTGCTAGAAAATCAAGAAAAGCTCTGGCAGGGAGGAACAGCCAGTTGAAAACCTCAGAGCCATAGGAGTCCCACGGCAATAGCCGACAAAGTTTCTTTTACTAAGCAAGACATGAGTGGGAGCTGCACAAACTCACTAGTGAGCTAGCAGCCACCTTTCTTGATTCCTTCAGCAACCATTAGCCTTGGAAGGACTGTGCAATTAATACCATCGCTATTCTTTTTATGGAGGGCATCTTGCACTTTACCTCTTTGCTCTCCAATGCCAGGGGTTTGCTCTCCAGGTCTCTATCAAGAAGGCAGACATCTTCAGGTTAACTGCTCCCATCATGCTTCAATCACAGTAACAGCACAAATGACATAAAATGGTGAACCATGGACTAGATTTGGACCACACCATCATCTTGCCTGACCTCTTGTACAGCACAGCCTTTAGGTGACCTGCTAAAGCACTGCAATGCCTCTTTTAGACAAACACTTGATGGAAAGGTTTTACCACTACCCTGCTAAATTGTTCCACAGCTTAGGAAAAAAATGCCACTTACTCTAAAAAATGATAACCTTTCAGACTGAATCTGTCTAGCTTTAGCCTTTGTCCACTGTGTTTTGTTTTGTCTTTGTCTGCCTGATCAAAGAGCTTGTAGCTACCAAGAATGTTTCTTATTGTAGATCTTTGAGGACTGCAATCTTAATCTTGGCTTTCATAAAATAAATAGGCTGAATTTCTTTACATCTCTCAGAGGGAGACAAGATTTTCTAACCTCAGAAAAAGGGTCAAGAACTGATGGCAAACTGGCAGGTCCTCTCCAAACCCTTTCCAACCTGCATCATCATTTGAGTGTGTCCCTTCCTCCCCCAAACAGGTATAGACTTCCAGTAATTACTTTTAATGCCCCCACTTCCCTATGTAATTCCCATCAGAATTCTGTTTTCTTAATTTGACTTCACATTTCTATATTCTTATTTAAGTAATCTGAAATACTTTTGAAGCTGTTCTCTGTTGAACTGCCATCTCTATAAATCTAAGGACATTTTCCATCCATGTCACTCCTCAGTTTACAACTAGCTGTATTTTTTTCAATGCATGTTTTCATATTCCAGGCTCAGTCCACTCCCTAGCACCCCATAAAAAAGTAAGGCAAATTGTACCCCCTCCTTCACATCTGATGATGTAGCTTCCATGAGTGCAGGTAGCTCAGCAAATGGCACTTTTACTCTATCTTATTCTTAACACCCAGATTTTATTTTCTGTACATTTTCCAAATAGTGTTTTGTTGTGAGACTAGCAGTTCTTCCTGGGACTCTTAAAAATGCCCACAATTTTCACAGTGTGATGGAAACTTGGGCCTGAGGAAGACTACAGGTGGTTCCCTGGTCCACCCTTGGCTTGTGTGGGTGGACATATCCTGACAGGCTCTGCCCTGCTGAGCTTCCAGTCTAGTATCTTCTCTAGACAAGCTGTTCCAGCACAGAACTGTCTCTATTGTCAGAAGTTATTGCCTTGGCACAGTAGCTGTGGATGTGCCTTGTTGCCAGTTACTCCAGGTTCTTCTTCCTTTATTGATGCCCAGATTTTTAAGAGAATTTAACACAGAGCAGATGACTTACCATGTCCTCATGTCTGCCAGAATCCAGATTCAGCAGTCCAAAACCCTAGGGGCGGTATAAGCTCTCACTCAGGCAGAGGATCTTTGAAATCACTCTCCAGTGGGCTGCATTTCTCCATCTGGAGCTTCACCAAGCTGTGAAAAATGAAGGATGCTTCCCCATGGCAAATACACTGCAGGACATAGTTTGCCCTTGGACAGCACCATCCGGCTGCTGGCTCCAGAGCAGCACACACCAGTTTCTTTGGAGCGTTTTCTGCCATACATTGCTAGTGTCCCCAGGTACATCAAGCCTGTGTCCCTCTCAGGGACTGTCCCCCTGTGGGCATGGTGTAGGACAACTTCATTGCCAGCTTATGACATCTCAGCAGCTGCTTACACAGTATATTCTCAAACATCTTCCTTCTGACCAAGTGGTCTGTTAACAACCCTTCTATTGACAGCCTCCTCTTTCCCCTCTTTATCTACCTCCAAACTCATTCAATAGATCTTCCTCTTGCTAACACCCAGACATCAAATGAATAATAGTCTTTCCTGATATTTGCTGCAATATTTAATGCATTTCCTTCGCCTAGTTTTCCTAAATCTGCTGTGTCCTTCCTTATTCATCTTTCCAAGCTCTGATCTGTCCCCCAGAGTATCTGACGTGCCTATTAAATCCTGGTTTGCGTCTGTGCTGAGTCTCCAAATACTTCTTGTTTATTTTATGTACTTCTGGCATGATTTCTGAAGGAATTAAAACCAAATCTGTTTATCTTCACTAAATCCCTTTGCTGATAAGGGTATTAGTGGTCTTATTTACAAATGGAAAAGCAAGGCAAAGTGGGCCTGGAAGTAAAAATCTCATAAAGCAGGTCCCTAAGTCTAGATGTCTTAAAAGCATCCCACAGCTCAATTGTCTGAAAATGCCAAATAACTGTGCTCTAAAACTCATGTCCCTTAAGCTGCTTCAGTTTGGAGACCTCTGATCGGTGACACCTACACTTCCTTGGCACTGCAGAAAATCAAGGATGCTGTCATGCAGGCAGGGAGCTCATCCACAGTGTTGTCCTAAATGGAAATAAAATAAAAACATAGCAGACTATGTGGCAATTGTAGCCCACAGCTACAGACAATCTCCTTCTCTCACAGCAATCACTTTTTAATACACCTTCTAATTTTTCAGAGGTGGAATTAGCAAGGCAGAAATTATCCCAACAACCACATTTTTTTTTTAACTTTTCACCAGCCTCATAAAATCATTTTTCCCTTGTCTCTCAAGACTACATTAAGAGAAGGTGAAGACTGGGCAGGTTGTCAAGACTGAGAAGCACTGCAGCCATTTTTCATTTTGAGAACCAGTAACATTCTACATTAGAGGCAGTGGCTGTGTGGAAAGGTGCACAACACTGGTTGAAGGCTGACCACTGGCCATGCTTTGGCCACCAGCCCTGAATCCTGCCCAAGCCACCCACTGACACCAGCACAGCAACCGAGAGCTAGCCCACCTGCTGCTTCATTGCCCCCCTGCTCACTAAAAAGAGATGCAGGATGGCACTTTTTTCTCAAGGAGAAAGGCTGGCAAGAGTGAAAGGGGCACCAATGAGCCAGGAAAGGCAGCTGGTTTTTCCCCACTGTCCAAATACCCAGGAAGAAGAGAATTTTAACATTTTTTTTTAAGTTTTTCATTGTGGTGAAGACTTCTGCTGGTGCCTTGTAGCTGCAGAGTCCTACCAGTCTATTCCTCTTGTTCTTCAAAGTCTCAGACGAAAAAGTATCTTCTAATATATATAATGTGGTGACTGTGTGTCTGATGTAGGTCTGCATCTTACAGCAGAGCTTTTCTACAGCTTTTTGAAGAAGAGATGAAGGAAGACTGCATATAACATCTTCACATTCACTCAAAGAAAAAGGACCAAACACATAGCTCCTTCCCCAAGCTGCAAAGCTCCAGGCTATTGCTAGGGTCATGTCCGAGCCCAGACCTCTTGCCCCCAAGGAACTGCAGTGCTGACTCCCTGCCAGAAACAGTAGCTGGCATACAAGAAAAAAAATCAAAACAAGCTGACAGCTCAGCTAGGGCCACGGACAAACTGCTCTGCCAGAGAAGGAAATCAAGAGAAAAAGACAGCTACAACATTTATCTTCTTCATACATTGCTTCTAGATTAGAAAATCCACACTAATGAGATCACAGGTATTCATGTATTTACATTGCTTTTGAACAACATGTAGCTTTGCACATAGCTTTTATTTATAGGGGAAAATTGATTTAAGCAAATTTGACTCAATATAATTGTGCCTGCACTAAAGGTATGAACAAACACAACACAGTTGCTTCTGCTCAGGGGCTGAGAGTTTCTGAAACACTGAGGAGGTGACAACCCCATGATCAAGTTTGGACTTCTCATCTGGATGTGCTGGGAGAAGGGAAACCAACAGAGTCCCACTGAGCTTGATAAAATGGCAAATGATGATTAAAAATGAAAAGGCAAAGCTTTTTATGAGTCACACAATCATGCAAACCCTGCCTTTCCCAGCTCCTGCCCAGACACACAGCTAAACCTCCTTCCAAAGGCCAGCATCAACTGGTCTCGGCATGTCACCTGTTTTAGCTGATTGTTTTCCCTCAGTGCTTTTACCTTTGCAGGACTTTCTTAGGATCCAGCTTTCATATAAATGGCTGCACTGTAAAAAGTGACACATCTCCTTGGCTTCTCCAAGGAGGTCAGCAGCATAACCTTTTCCCTCCTACTTATGAGATGAATTGTAGAAAATAACTGAACCCCTGAAATCTAAAGTTGCATACTTACTCTACATATTGGAAAATATCTGATAAAAAGACCAGCACTAGAATTTAGCCCCTCATCTGTCCCCTTCAAGTCATAGTTGAACAAAAGTCACATTCAGGGTCAGAGGACAGAGTGGCCCCTGAAAACAAACCGCCGTTAAAACTGGGACACTTTTCAGTAAAGCTGAGGGGAAGGCAAGACTTGGGAACAACATTGTGTTGGCTGGAACCAACACTACTGATGTCCATGTTGCAAACAGAAGTGCCAAAGAGTCCTCCACTCATCCCTGCTCCACATGGGCTCTGCTTACGCAGCTACCAAGGGTTCGTATACAAAGGATCCTCCTCCATCATCACCACTGGCAGAGACCAAGGAGAGCATGTAGGAGACTCCTTGGCCCTGTCCGCCTACCTGGTCCCATAACACTACTGCAAAGCATTAGGGCAAGGGCTGCAGCCAGACTGGTGTCACTAGGCAGTGCAGCAGTGGGCAGTACATAAGGGTGCATGTCAGAATGCTGACCACAAGGCTGTGGAGGTCTTTGAAAATAAGGAGAAATCCAAACATCAGTAGAGAAGGCAGGGGAAAATTTCCGTAAAGGGGCTTGGCAGCTGTAGACTGACTCTTCTTCTCAGTCCACCTGAGCCCTTTGTTATTCACACAGCAGTAAGATGCACATGGTTCAGAAGTTATCACAGGATTTTAATTCCTCCAGCAATCAGAGAGCTGATGGTTACAGCTACCAAGTGTTGCTCTAGCCTGGAAAGACAGTGAGAGAAATACTTTTGAACCTATGGAGACTGACACTGGTGGGCTTGTAACACCGGGCAAGATCACTTCTAGTCTCACATCATTGCTTTAACAACACCGTAGAGGGCTAATGGCACGGGTCTGCACCAATGCAGCCTTCCTCTGCAGAGATGGAGTGATGCTCATGGTGAGGTTTCAAGATTCCTGATGGTTGCTTAATATATTTGACAGAAATGCAGCACCATTCACTATGCTTTGCCATGCCAGGCACTCATGTGTGAGAGAACTTTTAGCCATGGCAAGCAAGACTGAGGGAGTAAGACTGGTCACCGCCTCTGCTCCCAGAGGCAGGTATTTTGGGGAAGGGCTCCTGTACACTCTGCTCTTGTCCCCTTGAGTATGTTGGTCTGTGATACCAGGTTGACTTATTTGCTTTACTATACTGCCTTCCCAAAGGCCCCACCATCTGGGAGTGGAGACACCTGAGGGATGCCAGCAGGATGAGGAGCTGGGTAAGCAGGACAGAGAGAGTTGGCTTTGGTCTTGAATGTCACTAACTCAGTCACATCCAGGATCTACTGCTGGAAGCCCTTTCTTTGTGGATTGGCTTTTTGCTTTTTTTTGTTTGTTTTGTTTTAAGATTATTCCTGGAAGTCAGTAAAGTGCCACTCCTCAGGAGAAACTAGAGACTAGGTCTCCACCCCTCAGCTTGCACCTTGCCCTCTGAGCCCATGAGAGGAGTCTCTGCTTCCCTTGCTTGAAGTTTTTTAGAGTTTACCTCCACAGACATGAAAAAGTAAGCCCAGGGACCTAAAAGGACAGACTGTATCTTCAGACCCACAGATTGTCCTCACATTCAAACTCTCCTTAAGCCTCCATTACCTCTTCTCTAGGCCATGGGCTTCCTTTCCCCAGGGTACTTGTCTTGGCCACAGTACTGGGGGCAGGTGCTGCCCACCAGGTGCCTGAAGTGCCCAGATTTTTTTTTCTAGCCACAAATGCCCAAGCACCCATGAGGCTACAGCCACCTTTACAGCAACAAAGGCTACAGAGCAGCATAAAGACATCTACAATCATTGGCAAAAAGCCAAGGGCTGAAAAGTTGAAGCAACTTCAGCACGTCTCCATCATGGAGTGACATGCGCCTCCCATCACCAGGACAATGGTGCTGGGTGGATAATATACCACAATTTCAGCATCATCCCAGCAGGTACCCCAGCCATTAGGCACCTTGGCCCCCAAACTCCACACCAAGCTGGTGTGTCTCCTCTGCATCATCTCACATGTGTGGTTCTGGAAAACCCCCTCCTGCCCAGGAAAGGAACACCAAGAAATGACAAAGAGTGACCTTTGATGGAATCAGGGAAAAAGTAAAGTGTTGTCTTGTTGTATTGGAGTCTTGGGACACCTTCAAGCCCTGCTGGCAGGGCCAACACCCCAGCACAGCTGTAGCCCCAGTATCAGTCTGATCCCTCAGCTCTGAGGCCGGGCTCTTGAGTACAGGGACAAGTAGATGCCTTGGGATCCAAAACAGCCCTGCTGAAAGCATAAACCAAAGCAAAACAATGGTTCACTGAACTGGTTCTGTTGTCTTTCCTATCGGCAGTGTAACACCTTGTCCCTGTAGGGCTTCTAGTGGATGCCTTTATGGTCTGGATGTGGCCTCGTGAGAAATCAGTGTCCCTTGGTGGAAGACATAGACAAACTTCTACAGGAAGAAAGGACATGAGAGATTTTCTGTAGGCCTATCATGTCACAGTTGCCAGTCCTCTAGACTGCCAGGGTTTGTTCTTGGAGGAGAACAGGCTATCTACCAAATTTGCTTTCCCTGACCTCATGTAGCTATTCACACTTTATCACGGCAGGGAGAAAATATGAATAAAAGAACATGAAGAGATGCAGACTGACTAGAAACAACTTAATTATGGCTCTGAACTTGTCTTTGCACAGAAATTTTAAGTCAGAGTTGAATTTAGCCCAGCAAGCAACATGAAGTAGGTAGTTAATATAAACCCCCTTATTCTTCCATGTGGTGTAAAGGGTGAAAAATTATTTGCATTGTACATCTTTCTGAATGCTTCATGCAGAGGTTTGAGGGGGACAAGTACATTATATTCCTGCAGATAGTCAGTCAGGTTTGTTTGTTGCAGCTTCAGAGTTAGGATACTTTGGCTGCAGTTTGGGTCCTGGTCTTCACTGGGGGCCAGCTTTCGCTTTAGCATAGAAATCCTTCTAAACCATTGATGTAACTGTGCAGAGCTACACATTGTAGATACAAATGCTCTAATTGCCAAGTGACAGGATGCTTTTTTACCCAACATTTTGCCCATGACTTGTTTGCTTTGCTGCAGCACCAGCTGGTGAATAGAAACACACCCTGCAGTGACTCCCCCCAAGCACTTGTCCCACACTCGCACCATGTGACAATCAGGCCTCTGGACTTCATTGCTATTGACTTTCTGCTTAGAAAGTTAGATTGAAGCAGATTATTCAGATTATTCTGTTCCCAGCAGACCTCAAATGGAGCAAAAATTGTTGCTGAGAAGAATGGCAGTGGACACGTGTAGTCTGGAGAGGGGGTTTTGGTGGGATTCTCGGTTTGTTTAATCAGTTGAAATCTCCTTTTTAAAAAAATTTTCCTTGCTTACAGATGCAAAGACCAAATGAGTAGAAAAACAGCAAGGCCTCAATAGCTTCAGAAGCAGCTCCGAAACACTTAAGCTAAGCACATTTCAGTGCATTTCCAAGGAAGCCGTATATCCACTCTTGACAGCCAATACTTCTTGAAAAATGCACACAACTTCAGGCAGAGTACAAGATGTTGAGATATAAAAGGCTTCCCCACCCCCCCCACCCCCTTTAAGCGTGAGAGGGTGTGGGGTTTCTTTAAGTCACTCATTGCTATGATCAAATCCTGGCTTTTTTTCCTCCCTGATTGATAGGCAGCTATATGGCAAGTCAAAAATGGGTCACATTTTCTCATTCAATAAATACATTGAAGCCAACAGAACTACTTCAGGAGAAAAATTAAATCCACATCCCCCTCATTAGGCTGTTAACTGATACCAAGAAATGTGCATTGTAGTGCAAGCTGCAGTTGACAGAGGTATGGTAAATATAAAGCAGTTGATTTGGAAGCCAAAAGATCCTGCGGTCTGTCAAAACCGTGGCAGGACTACAGGAGGGCACCGGGTCAATTAGGAGGCTTGTAGGTCAAGACAGCTGAGTACAACCCAGTCAAGCAGGGGAGGCTCCAGTAAATGTTCCTCCTGTTCCAGGAGGGAAAACAGTACTGCTGGTTCAGCAGGACTGCTCATGGGTTTATTGAGCCTGGTGATTACAACAGACCGTCATTAGGTCAGTAAAGTTAAAAAAAAAAAAACCTGAGAGAGAGAGAGAAAGAAAAGAATAAAGAAGTGAGCCACACCTATGCCAGGAAGCATTTCAAGAACGCACGTTTCTCTTACATTCATACGTGCAGGTCAGATACATATGCGTTCTCTTTCTTATCTTCAGCACACGAGTACAGTTGGAAGAGAAAATAAAAGAATCCCTGCTCAGTAAATCTCCTGCTTGTGGCTTTGGGGTTGGGGATTTCCTCCTCCGACACCCCCCTTTTCTTTTTTCATTTTACCCACCAGCTTAGCCAAGTTTACAGCTGCTTGTTCATGCAAAGGGAAGAGAGGGCTGTGTTCCCACTGAAACTGAGAGCCAGCATGGCAGGGTCCTGCCAAAATCAGCCACCAGCTTTTTCCAGCCAAAGGGCACATGGGTCCAGGATTTATCTGAGCCATGCAAAGGAGGGTCACCTCACCCAGTAAAATGCAAATACCAGAAAAAGGGACTGACAGAGAGAGGCCAGGCCACCCTGACGATGCCATGCCCTGTTTAAGCAGAACAAGATAGTGTAGAGGACGGAGGTGTCTCTGCAGGTGCTGTAAAAGTGGCTTGTGGAGGACACAGCCCTTTGCACCCACTAAGAGGTCAAGTGTGCTCATTGCTAATAATGCCAACTGGATGTACAACACTCGGGGAAAAAAAGCAAGCCTAGGCTTTAACAAGTATCCAGACTTAAAAGAGTTTGTGGTACTGACTAAAGACTACTGGAAATCAAGCAAGTGCTGCGAAAGCCAAAAAACGTCTGGCAAAACCAAGACAGACCTTGCCCAGGTTTCAGCTGTATGAGACACTGCTGAAGTCAGTTCTGCAGAAGCAAACACAATGACCTTTGTCTAGAAAACTCGTGCATTTTCCTATGGGATAGGGCTAGCTGATCCAGCACCTTTCCAAGGGCTGGAGAGAGCAAGCTGCCTGGCACAGGCACAGAAGCAACACACTGCCGTCAGCGCAGAGCTGTTTTAGCAAGTTATAAGGGCAACCTTTTATCTCCAGTCTGCTTCTGAAATGTTTCACAGAAATTAAAGTAAAACCAAAACCCAGACAACAATTTGTGATGTGAAAAACAAATTACTCAGCGATGACCTGAACTTCCTAGAAATCACTCTGATCTACATCGAGCTCTACATTTGGCATCTTGCTAAAGCTCTCTCTCACCAGCCAGCCTTCCCCCGGGCAGCAGACAGTCGTGGATCGGGTTTCTCCCAGGCATCACTGCTGGGCACAGACACTGCAGACCCTCTTCTACTTCTTCTGGGGTGAAGGACACATTTGCAGGTGGGAGAGGGTCTGGCTGGGAAGCTAGTGCTCTCCTGAAGTCCCCTCTGATCCCACAACACCTCCTTAGAAGGCCAGAGCGGAGGAGCCCGGAGGCTGCTCTCGTTTGCACAGTGGGGACAGCATCGTGGAGGGAAGGCCACCAGGTCAGTCTGGCGCTCCAGACTCCAGGGAGGTGTGAAACTCAGCACCAGTTCCCACAGAGGCTGTTTTGCTTACTCTTATTTCTGCTCCCCATAAGCCACCAGACTGGAAAGGCTCCAGCTCCTCCGGCGAAGGATGGCGGTGAGTGGCATGGGAGCGGGGCAGTGTGTGGAGGGGACGGCTGCAGCAACCTGTCACCCACTGTCAAGGGCTGGCAGGCTGGGGAAGGGCCAAATCCAGCTCCTGGAAGCCAGAATCCCAGCAGCTCCAGCTGGTGAAGGCACGAAACCCATTCTCTTGCAAAGAGTGATAAAAACGGAGTTTGGGGACCATGTAATTGGTCCTACTTGCTAGGGATGCATGAAGAGTCATGCACCCTGCTCGCAGCCCCAGGAGTTTGCAGGACTCACTTTTGGGGAAACCTGGGGAAATTTTGGCGTTGAATACTTTTTTTTTTTTACTTTTCTTTTATGCTGCCACTCGGGTACCGAGCTGCAATACCAGTCCCCAAAGCCTATGGGAAAGCAACCCAAGGAAAAACTCACGTCCCCCGCAGCCCCCAGCCCACAGGGACAGCAGGCAGCGTCCCGGGCCATGGGAAAGTGCCACCGCCCCAGGTAGGGAAGGCTGCGGGAGAGGGGACCCAGTGGGAACAGGCATGGAGAGGAGAGAACAGAGCAAGCGAGGAGGGGGAGAGGGGAAAATGGGAGGTAGAAACGCCAAAAGGCTAAAAAGCAGCTACAGCTGGAAAAAAAATATACCTCAGGCGGGGCAACAATGAGGGACAGGGACAGGGGTGGCAGTGGGGGACAGGGCGGCAGTGGGGGCAGAGTTGAGGACAGCAGAGGGGGAACAGGGTTGGAGGTGGCAATGGGGGACGGGGACAGGGGTGGCAATTTGGGACAGGATCCAAGGTGTCAATCGGGGATAGGGACAGGGGCAGCAGTCAAGGACAGGGTCGAGGGTGTCGGTGGGGACAGGGTAGCAGTGGGGACAGTTGGGGACAGTAGTGGGAGACAGTGTCCAGGGTGGCAGTGGGGAATGAGGATAAGGGTGGCGATCAGGGACAGGGTCCAGGGTGGCAGTGGCAGTCGGGGACAGAGGTGGCAGTCGGCGACTAGATCGGGGGTGGCAGTGCAGACGGGGTATGGGGTGGCAGTGGGGGAGAGTGACAGGGGCAGGGGTGGCGGTGGGGACAGCGTCCAGAGTGGCAGTGGGGACAGTGACAGGATGAGGATGGCAGTAGGGATAGGGTCGAGTGGCATCGGGGGCAGGGAGAGGGGTGGCAGTGGGGACAGTGTCAGAGCAGCAGTGGGAACAGGGTCCAGGGTGGCAGTGGAGGAGAGGGACAGGGGCAGGGGTGGCGAAGGGGGACAGCATCCGGGCTGGCAATGGGGACACCGCTGGGGCGGCAGAGGGGCCGGGGTGGGCGCTGGGTGCGGGGCGGGGGCGGGGCGGGCTCCGACGTCAGGGCGCCGCGTGCATATTGAGGCGCGGGGGCCCGGGCGCTTTCGTCAAGGAGCAGAAGGAAGCAAGATGGCGGCCCTGTAGGAGCGGGGAGCGCGGCGCCCGGCTGTGCGTGCTGCGTGTGGGCGAGGCGGAGGGGCGAGGCACAGGTCAGACCGCGACCCCCGCGCTGGGCGCTTCCCCCGCACCTTTTCCTGAAGACCCTGGGAGCGTTCGCGGGGCGGGAGCCGTGGGGGGGAAAGGCGGTGGCCGCCGCCGCGCTGCCCCCCGACACGGCCGGGCTGACAGGGGCGCCCCCTCCTCCCGCCACCCTCTCCTCCCCGCGCCTTTGTCTGCGCGGCGGCGGGCGGGGGGGGCACTGTCCCGCTGTCCCCTCCGCCGCCACCGTAGGGACCGGGCTCCCCATCGCCTCCCCCGCGCAGGGGACGGGGATGAGGATAGGAGGAGCAGGGATGGAAGAACTGGGGGGGGGGCTGCCCCGCTGTCCGTCCCCCCCCCGCCGTGACCCGCAAAGACCGCGCTCCCCATCGCCGCCCCCGCGCAGGGGATGAGGATGGAGGAATGGGGATGGGGGTGACGGGGATGGAGGAATGGGGAAGGGGGCTGCCCCGCTGTCCCCTCCTCCGCCACCCGCGAGGAACCCGCTCCCCACGGGCTTCCCCCGCGCAGACGGCGGGGATGGGATCGAGGGGACGGCTGCCCCGCTGTCCTCCCCACCGTGACCCGCGGGGACCGGGCTCCCTCCCCATCGCCGCCCCCTGTCCCGCTGTCCTCTCCGCTGTGACCCGCAGGGACCGCTCCCTCCGTCGCCGCCCCCGCGCAGGGCATGGGGGCAGCGGGGATGGAGGAATTGGCGGGGGGGGGCGCCCCGCTGTCCCCTCCGCCGCCACCCGCGGGGACCGAGCAGCTGCGGGACCCGGCTTTGTGCCGCCCCCGTCGAACACAAAGGCGGGCGCAGCCCGGGGGAAAAAAAAAAGGGGAAAGAAGGGGTGGGGGGAGGCGTGAAACCCGGTCCTAGGGGCGCGGGAGAAGTGCGTGCGGGGTGGGGGCTCGTTGCGAGGTTTTGAGGTTCTTCCTTTTTTTTTNTTTTTCTATGCCGTCTACACGCGCGTTTTGTCCGCGTTGCTAAATCCCGCCGTCGGGGCCGCTTGCACAATGCGGCCACGGGAAGAGAGCGAGAAATTTTGGAAAAAAAAAAAAAAAAAAATTTACTTTCTCGTGCGTGTTCCCCTAAACTAAGGCTTTCGGCGAGGTCAGGTTAGCTCCCCGCCAGATGACGGACAAGAGCAACAACCTCACGGCGTTTGTAAGTCGGACGCGCGGCGCCGTGTGCTCGCGTCGTGGCATTCAGCGGCGTTAAATCACCCCTCGAGACACACGAGCGGTCGTTCCCGTGCCCTTAGTTAAAAGGAGGCTTTTCGGCTCCCCGCTTGGATCTTGGAAAATGAGCAGCCCCTTTCCTGCTAAGTAATTTTCCTTTTCAGAGAGTGAGGGGAAGGGAGAAGTGCTGTGGTCTAGCGTGCTTCCATGGAAATGTTGCAACCAGAGACCTCATCACAAGGTTTGTTTTCCGTGATGAGTGGCATGCAAATGTGAAGGTTTTGAGCAGTGATCAGCACCTCTGAATATCATAAGTTCAGCACAATTTCTTTTTCTTTTTTTTTTTTTTTTCTCCTTTTCATTTCTGAATGTGAAGTTTAGGAGTTTCGGAGATGAGGAGGTACTGTCCCTGGTGAAAGCAGGTCAGTGGGTGTTGTTTATCGGCTAATGAGGCCACTCGATTTGCATGTTAATGGCAGGTTGACTTACTGCAGCAGGGGGTGAGTGTAGTAACACGTACATTCACTTGTGTCTCTGCATGTGTATTCCACTATGGCACTTTCTCTAGAGGTTGTGAAATGCAAAACAGGACGAGGCTGCCGAAGTTAATCAACAGGGAGATGTTAATTGTCATGAGTCCTGTATAAACTCGAGTTAACAGGGAGATCTGACTGAATTAGAGGTGGCAAACCCAACACTGTGGTGAATGCACTGTCCTTTTAAGAGATACCCTCCACATGGCAGGCTGACCATAGGTTATAAATCATTCCTTCTCTTATCTTCTGAGAGTTAGACAAATTTGCTTAAGTGGTGTGTGATGAACATATTGGCTTCTTTTACCAGTAGCCATGGAAGATGAGAGTGTTTGAGCCCTTAGGACTGCTTGCCCCTCAACTACCTCAATGTAATTTGGGAAATTGCATTTCCCAAAACTTCTTGATGTGTGTTTTTATTTTCCTGGTCACCTCACAGTTAATTTCTTGCACCTCTCCAAATAAAAGTAAGCTTCTGCAGTTCCTGTGTAGATTATCATCTGTATGTCATATCTGAAGACTAACAATGGTCAAGTAACAGTTTTTCATAGACTGTCATAGAGAAACACTACTACTTTCAGCTCTTTCTCAAACATGTGGCACTTTAGTTGGTACTGTCCTTTTGATGTTTTGGTTTTCAGTGGCTGTTTTCAAGAGTCAAAACTCGATATGCTGATACTATTTTGCTGCATCTGTGTTCAGACAGTTCTGTGTATTTCTTTTCCTGCCTCCAGGTTCTATCTTCTATTATATTCAAGTTTGTTCTGTCTTGGAAACATTAGTTAATCTAGCAAGTTAAGAACTTTTGACGTGCCAGATCTGCTGCTGCTAACACTTTGACAAAACATACGTCTTTGATTTTTATGCCACAAAATACCAACAATTTGGAACCAATGTAAATAAATCACTGTTTGGCAATATTTTGTCTCTCTTCCTCAATATTACTGAATGCATAGTGTGAACCCTACCAGTGAAGTCAGAAAGCATTTTAAGTCCAGCAACCAGCAGGTAGGGGAGGAGGGGAAAAAAACAGAGGGAGGGCAAAGACATGAAAAATAAGTATTTAGGTGGTGGGACTTAATGCAGCTGTTTGCATGAAGCGAAGAACTCTGAAGTCATGTACAGTGGGCATAGTTGTTTTGTTTTGGGAAGTGACATCAAAAAACTTAGTGAATGCATTCATGGAACCTCAGGGAGCCTTTTGTATTGCCCATATCGGAACTAATTATTAACAGATCTTCAAAAGAAGTAAAGGTTGAATGGGAGACACTGAGGATCCTGAATTTGCCAAATTATCACTGTTAGTAAAGTAAGGCTTTTAACAAGGACTTTGACATTGTGCTGCTTCCTGGCTTTTAGCCAGGAAAACTGGTACTGTTTTGATACAGTGCACATGGTCCTAGACTTTGGCATGTCGACATTCTTTAAAGAACAAGAAATGTGTGCCTGCTGAGGAGTTATGACGGACAGATTTCCAAGGTCTCCTGTTGGCATCAGTGCTGCATTGGATAACAGAATTAGGAGGTTGTAAATGTTTTGGTTTCTGTGTGAAGAAGTAAGAGACCCTGTAGTTGCTGCTGGAATGGGGATTTCAGCTGCTGGAGTTGGAAGGGACCATTCCCTCTTGCACCAAGCACTTCAAATGCTGCTGGGAGTCCCATCTCCTAGACGGTTCCTTGGTTCCTTTAAATACTAGCAACAGCCAGACAGCCCTAAAGAAATAAGTGAGAACCAAACCCTGCTGTATTTTGGAATGAATCCACTGGTTAGGTGTTGAAAAACATGATGTTTGGGCTGGACTGATGTTACCAACCATGTCTGGGATTACAGGGGGCACTTCACTTCTAAGTTACTTGCATGGGCAGTAAAGTGATTTTTCTCAGTGTACCTCAGCAGTGACTTTAAACCACTTGCTCTGTTTTGTTCTGAGTGGAAGAAGTGTCTTGAATTTCTACAGAAGCCAGATAAGGTCCTTTTAAAAAAAATCATCCATTTTTTTCAAGATGGAATCTCAGATGAGCTGTCAAATTTGGGTTGGCACAGTAAGTGACTCATCCATCTCTCTTGCTTGACTGCCATGCAGTAGCTCTAAGCATGGTAACAGCATCTGTAAGGCAGCTTCACAATCAGAGCCTGAAAGTGGTAGAACAGTGTTGCCAAGTTCCAAGTAGAGTTGGTGGTTATCTTGGAAGCTGTGCTGGAGAACACAACCGCAAATGGTTTTGCCAAATAGTATATGGTATTTATTTAGTCCAGCTCTCTGATTGCTGTTAAGGCAGTCAGCCAGCAGCAGTAATTATTGTGACATCATTTTGAAAGGCAGTGTGCTGGTTCTGAAATGGAGTGGGATGTACTATGATTCATTATTTAGAGAGGGGGGTGGGGGGAAAAAAAAAGCTTTAGTCTGAACAGAGATAAAGCATATGACTGCATCATGGCTGAAAGCCAAAAAGGGAATTATATGAATCAGTCACACTTGTGGCATTATTCCGATCTCATACTCTATAAGGCAGTGAATACCTTCTTACTCATTTAATGATATTCTGCAGGAAAAATATCCTTTTGAACACTGAACAAGTAACAAGTTGCCATAGTTCCAGTTGTTACGCTTTCAGATCGTCACTGCTTGCATATTCAATTTGTATAGCTTGTCCCAATATCCTAGATAATAAAGTGTTACAAATGGAAAGTACCATGAGTAATCATCATCTCAGTCACCCATTGAAAAGAAGTCACTTCTGCCTTCCCTTAGGGTAGACGAGTCTCTTCAGAGGCCAGAAAAAACAAATCACCTATTTTTCCCAAGCAATTACTCAGTGGGTGGAGACATAAGCAGTGGGGTTAAGGAATAAAATTCTGAACCTCCAGCATTAGCTGGGCTGATCCCTAGGACAGCTGATGACTGACCCAAAAAGGTGGTTTGGATTAAAGTACTAGGAATGTGCCTCACATTATGTAGCAGGGAGTAACCAAAGGAAGGTAGAGAAAAATGAGGTTTGAGAAATAGGAAGAAGAGCTAACTAATTTCACCCACATATCTTGGTGTTCTTGAAATGAAGGAGAAACAAAAATGCCCTGTGTAATAAAAGGATCAGAAAGTGTGTTCTACCAGTTGTTCACAGGAAAGGATTTTAACTCTTGGGACAATTTAAAGGAAGTTGCTATGCTTCGAGAAACACTTTGACAATTCAGAGCTGTAAAGACTTAGATTCTCATTGTAGCTTTTCAAGCAGGCTTGTTCATCTCTGTCAAACACGTTCCAGAAAGCTGAATCATCTTAGCAACCTGAACAAAATTCAGGCTGTCCTTCAAACCCAAAGTTTTCTGTGGAGATGAGGGTTGCAAGTTGGAGTGTTGTTGCCTTGTAGCATACCTATGGCAAGAAACCTCAGTAGGATTATTCTTCCAAATAAATAAGGGCTTACAGTACTGAGGCTGCAGTCTGACCTAATTCTTGGTGTGTGGTTTTTTTCTCTCTTTTTTTTTTTTTTTAAAAGCAGTATTTCTGTTGCAGCGTGCAAAGGAATAGGCTTGTTCTATGCTGAAGTTTAGCAAGGAAAGAAAATTCAGCATTTTAGTCTTAATCAAGTACATCGTATCTTTTAAGACTGTTTCAAAGAAGTGAGCAAAGGAGTGGTTATATAGCTTGGATAACCAGGAATAGCTAAATAAGAAAGTATCCCTTGGAAGCATTTCCCACGGGTGCAGGGAAGTAGCCTGGGCACTTTCTGATTAATTACTATGATGCAATTTAGACCATGTGAAATATGTTCCCGTGTTCTACAGTGTTGCCTCTAACCTTAAGTATAATTCACATGGATTCCCAGAGTATGAATACTGGTTTCATCAGCTGTATATACAGGGGAGGAGAAGTTTCCAGGTTTAAGTTGAATTTTTCACAGACTTATAGAGGGGACAATGACTTCTGCATTCTTTCTTCTACATAAACCACCTTGTTCTTAAGTTTACATTTTGCTAACTAAAATTTGAACTACTTCTTTGCTTAATCTCCTTTCCAATAATGCATAAACAGTTCAAGCTCTGTCTTCCAATGTCTTGGCATGAGCTGCTTTAAGTCATATCACGTCAGAAAAGTGTTTGGGTTCACTGCAGTAATGGCCAGGCTTACCAAGTGGGTAGATGTTTAAGTCAGAATGGTGACTCTCCATGTGGTTGCACGCACGTGGTTAGAGTGTTTACAAACAGTGTCCCAGAATCCCCGGCAGCTGCGTTGGCGCAGCCAGCGAGGACAGAGTTCTAGGAATGTCCCTGGTCCTCATGCACATAGAGGAGAGGGAAAGAAATAAGAAATGCAGAGTTTAAGAAAATTTGTTGTAGTTTTGGTTTTGGCTGAGCTTTCTGCATCTGTGTTACATTCTAGATGGTCGGTTCCTTTGTCAGACACCACTGTGCTTTCCCTTATTTGAGTGTAATCTGGGCTATGTTGATGCATTTGCCTGGAATGGAATGACCCCAAGTATGAGACAGGGTTAAGGGAATTGTTGAAAAGGCTTCAAATTATTTCCCTGTTTCTCCCCTCCCCTAAAAAAATTATAAGGAATTTGATTCTCAAAAACTTTCATGACAAAACAGCTTTTCACAATACAAGAGTCCTACTTTAAATGATTATATATTTTTTTTCTCAATTAGATATGACTTACTGCCTGTCAGAATAATGGAACTATTCCCTTCTAAAGAACAAAAAGAAATCATGAATTGTACAAACTTTATAAGTAAAATAAAATAGCTGAAAGTCTTTATTACTTAATGAAACGTGTTGACACAAAGAGACATTGCTGTTACAAAAGGTAATACCACTGCAAGGCAAGTTTTGGATCTCCATTAGACATAAGAAGCTTGGTGGAGATTTCTGTGTTTACTCAACCAAATTAATAATGCCATTGATCTGTTGGGTATTTTTTTTTAAAAAAAAAAAAAAAGGAGGGGAGGGTAGAGTGGTGATGGTAATTACTGGGTTTGTCTTGCCAAGATGGTTTCAGGAAGCACAAATGAAACTACATTGTAGCTGGTGAGAAGCACCCAACTGACAACATGTTTCATGCCCTCCCCTGTGGACCTGAACCAAAGCTGTCAGACAGGTTCTGGTCTCTGAAGATACCTAAAGCCTATGCTCTGCCTGTAATGTGACACTCTATTAGCAGAGGTCCGACTCCTCATCCAGAAACACTTATTTTCTAGACTGGAAAGTGCACTTTTTCCTTCAGACTTTCTCATGCAGTTTTGCAGCAAGTGCTTGGGATGGTGTGCAAAGCACATGACTTGCTTTACAAAATGAATCCTAAGAACTGGTTTTGACTCATAGGGAGGAAGCAGTTGGTACAAGTGTCTCTTCCATGTTCTGAATTTGTCTAGATGAGTCATGGTATTCACCATCATACAACAAAGGCCAGTTGCAGATCTTGTTGTACACGACTTCTGCTATTAGTTGTATATTCGCATTAGTTGCATCCATTTTATGTTAATGTCAGTTACAATCACTGTATTTGTTATTACACTCCAGAGGTTTCCTTTTCACCTGTTTTCTTATTTACAAGACACAAATATTATATTTGGGTCACATCCAGAACCTCCTTGTATTTCACCAATCTCTTCAGCTCCTTTTGTTTTCTTTTCTGATTTCTTTTTGACCCACAGTACCATTACTCATGAAGCAGCTGAGTAGCAGAAGGTAGCAAGCAGGAGTGAAGAATAGCTGAGAGAATGTGTAACAAAAGCATTTCTCAGTTTGCACTATTTGTTCTTCCTCTTGCCACTTTTAGTGCTAGTGCTGTTAAAGAGAGATCAAAGGGTAAACGTTAACCCTGGGCCTGATGCTGACAGGACAATTTTGCCCTCAGTTTCAGTGTCCTTTAGTAGCATTCTTCATTTGTCCATGAGCATGAGACAACTCTTCATGCAGCACTCACCCCCACTTCATACCCGTGATACTTTTTTTTTCCATCTTTGTTTAATCTATTTGTTCTTTCAGTGCTACTTCACTTGTGTTTGAAGTCACATACTTTGAACTTATACAATTTTTATACTTGCCAAAGGACACACAACTCTTCCAGCTCTTATGTAAGCAAAAAGGAGAAAAGAATGGTTGCCTATTTCCTCTTGTGTGCAAGTAGCATTACTGTCCTGCTTATGATAAAATGAGGAAAATGAATTGCTGCCATAAAGCATGAGTTGCTTCCCTTCACCCAAAGTTACTAAAATTCACAAAGTGAGATATTTCCTTGAAGCTTAAAATGCATGTATAGCTTAATAAAGGAGTGCAGTTTATCCCTGAAAGAGAACATGTGAAAGCTGGAAAACACATTGGGCTTGCCTCTCCCTGGCATGTGGAGAAGTTGGGGTGTGGGTGTGTATATAAATTACAGACCTTAGCATACCTTCTTTTCAAATGACCAACTTTTTGTTCCCACTGCACTCCTTTGCTTGCTTGTTCGTTTGATTTCAAGTTTGTCTGCCCCAAAAGTTCTGAGGTATTTCTGTAATGGTATTGCTATAAAGCTCAGCAACTGAAAAGGGTCAGATTTAACACTTTTGTAAGCAGTGGATGTTTTGGGGGAAAACAAGCCTATGCTACTGTGTCTCCATTCCAGCACAGTCAGTTTGAGACCACGCACATCACATACTTGGGAACAAATGAAAATATTGACCAAACAGGGAAGAGTGCTCTTGTTTTTTCTAAGCATGAAAAAAGCACAAAATGGAAAAATACAGCCTTTCAGTTCTCTGCTTCTATGATGCTCTCCATGCTTTCCACAGAACATTCATTCTTTTTATATAAGTTTGGATCTGTACTTTTCTGCTTCCCAGTAATTCTTAATGCAGAGAAGAAGCTTTTGTAGATGTGAGGAAGCAGTAGGAAAAAAATAATTGTGCTGACCTATTGTCTTTCTCTCTGTTACTAACTTCATATACTGCCTGCAAAGTGAGAGACCAGGGAGGAAAACATGTATTTCTGTGTGTTTTTCCGCTGTCCTGTGTTGTGCAGTTGACAATGTGTTAAGTATAGGTGACTTTCATATTCCCCAGTGCTATCAGGTGACTTGTGATCCTGCAAACTGATGGCAGCCCTTGCCATTTTCACAAAGCCCTATTCATTTTTCTTGGGTTTAGAGCTGTAAGTCTGCCTATGTAGAGATACTTGAAGGAGTGAGGCACTTAGTCACATACTTTGTAGCAACTGAAAGAAACAAATGTTTTGGAGGGTATTTTTTTATTCTTTGAGCGCGGAGGGAGAGAAAAATCAATGGAAAGACTAAGGCAGGTATAGTGCAAAAAAAAAAATTTACTTTTAAAAAGAAAAAACAACTTTTCAAAGCATTGTAAGTTAAAATGGGTTTTACTGTAAAGTATAAACTCTAGCTGATGGATTGGAAAGTTTTCACTCTGCAAGAACGAGTCTGTAACTATGTACTGAATAGCGGTGTTTTTTGGAAAAAAAACCCCTGCCACTAGCTGGTTGGAGATGCTTTGTTGGACAAGCTGAGCATGAGTCTAATTCAGGATGGCAACTCTGATGCTTCTAAATATAAGGAGAGTGGATAAAGTGAAATTAGTTATTGCATCTTAGGAGGCAGCTCATATCCTAGCCCTGAAACAATCCCACTGTTCTTGAGACTGTGCAAATTTCTGTTCTGTTTGGCTATTTAATTAAGTAAAGGAGACAGAGAAAAGGGCTGGCAGCACACAAGGAGACGGAGTGTTAGTAACTCTTGTTTCTAACGCAAAGCAGAGGCAGGCAGTTTCCTTCCAAGGAACTAAATATTTGCAGTAAATACAGCAAAGCTGCTATTGCTACCTGCTCTGTGTGTGTAAGAGGAATTCTTAACTAGCATTGCCACAGTCTTTTCCCTGGAGTGCTAATATTAATTGGCAGGAAAAACATGCAAAGAGTAAGAGAGAGCACGAAATCAATATGCAACAATTGAGAGCCAAGGCAAAAATCGACCACGCAACATGGTATAAACCCTACTGGAGCCATTCATTTCAGTGCTTATTTTAAAAAAACAAAACAAAAAACCCAAAAAACCCAAACCTCAAAACCAAGAACATAAAAGACGTACAGGAAAGCTGTGGTGTAGCTGGGAACTGAACCCGTATCTCCTGAGCACCAGTGCTTTACCCATGATACCCTCCTTCCTGCTCATTCAGAGGTTTATAGATAGTTTTCTCTGCTTACTAAGATAACAGAAGTATCAATTTTAAGAAACAGAAACTAGACTCAGAAGCAAGTAGCTTTTCACTTTTTTCAGAAGTTGGTTTTCAGTAGCATTTTCTGTTGATTGACAACACATTCTTTTTTTTTTTTTTTTTTTTTTCCTCTGTACAAGCCTCTGGACCTTTACATCAGCAGTGTTCGTTCAAAGCAACTCAGTAAATTTCATACTGTTGTTTATCTTCTTGGTGAAGAAGATGGCTTTTTTGCACTTTGCTTTGACTGCAGCACTGTCAGAACCCATCACTACCAGTGAGAAAGGGTGCAGGAAGGGATGCTAACTCGGTTTTACTGGCACCGCAGGTGTCTCCATGTGCCTCCAAACAAATAAGTGAAATCTCACAATGAGCTAATTATAATTAAAAATAGTATGTTGTGTCAGTTAATTGCAATGTGTGAAACCAAGTTGTGTAATGTCATTTCAATAAGTAGGTACTCCTGTAACTCCCATTAACCTTTAATACCTTTGATCCTCCTATTCATTCAGGCAAGATTTCCCACTGACTGCAAACTGTTCCCATGCATCAACTCCAGCCTACCATGCAACTCCTGTTTTGATCCATTTTATCAATTAGGGGTTCATCAGAGTTCATGAAACCTCATACTGATGTCATGCTTGGCAGCAGAGCTCAAAGGGGCAAAAAAACTAAAACCCCAAACTAGCTTTAATTTGTTGTCAGCAATCTGTCTGCTGGAGACAGGATGCATAAGCTCGTGCAGGTGATGCCACCTTAGCAGCATTCATAGCTTCCTATGCAATGGTCACCTGTAATCTACCAGAGATGGTAGATTTTAATGTTGTCTCTCTCTGATCGTCTGGGTGTTCCTATGACTGCCCACAGCAAAGCTTAGCTTGCCTGGTTTGGTATGTAGTGTATTTAACAGAGAGCCTATCTTCAGTAACTTCGGCACATTCACAGACTCATGATAAAATCCATGGTGAAATGCATTTGGAAATAGAATCCAATAGGTAATTTAGTTCATGCAGCATCTCTGGACACTGACAGAGGCGGTTAACTGTGAAGGACAGATAGATTTTTCTCTGTCATGTTTAGAGATCTGATAACATTGAAGACAACTTGGGAAGAAGATGGAGTGGGAGTATTCGTACTTGCTTCCCCCAGTTTCTCCCCTCCCCATGGCATTTTGGAGGTTCAGCTGGCCGGCCCGGCCCCCACGTGGTTTCTGTGCACATGGCTGCACTGTTTACAAACACCCTCCCAGGTGTCCCTGAGGTGATGTATTAAGAGGTGAGAGGGAGGCTGCCACGCTGCAGGGCCAAACTGCCTTTGTGCAGCTTGCAGGAGCACCTCATTTTCACCCACGTCCTAGTCTGCTCGTAGCAGTTGTGGCTGAAGGCAAGACTGTGGTGGGCCAGTGGAGTCTGCTTAGCTTGTTCGTTTTACACTTAAGTAATATTCTGGCCAGGGGTTTAGAACAAGGTCATCCACGGTGAGTCAAAAATAGAAACTTTATTGCTTGATAGAGTAGTAGCGCTGGAGAGCACCAGCTAGACATGCACTCAGCAGCGAGAAAGGTACTCTTCTGCTTTCCAGAGATGCTGTTGGGGAATTGGGTAACACTTAGAATAGGGCAGGATTTTAGAAAGCCTGTCAGTATGAATGGGGACTTTTTTTTTTTTTAAATTTCCTGCTGGGAAACCAAGGACCACTTTTTGTCCACATTTAAGAGACAAGACTCAACAAAACACAAGTAGCTTGGAGCAGCTAGTATTTGAAACCACAGTTGCATTATCAATTGGAGGAGACTGCCTTGGTTTTGCTTTGTTTTAGCAGGCCATTGGCACACAGCAAGAGAGGAGTTTGAACAGCTGGTGTTGCTGCATTAAATGGCCTCCCATAGCTGAGGCACAAAAAGACAAAGCATGCTGCTTTCCAGACGCTCAGCTAAAATTTTATTGACTGACTTTTTGCTGCTCTCCTTATGAGTTCAGGGTTCAAGGATTCCTATATCTACTGTACCTTGAGTTCAGATTACATGATATAACAACACGGAGGGAAACAAACAGAAAAGTTTGTGTTCTTCAGACAAGCATTTTTCTGTATTTGTTCCCCTGTTTTGTTTCAGGGTGTGCACTGTTTATTTTTCTCCTTTTGTTTTACTCTCCCTCTCGCTTACTCTCTGCTGCTTGCACACCCTTTTCCAGCCCTCTTTCTAGCTTGCGTGGCTGAGAAGTGCAGACTCAGCAGGGACTGGTAACACTTTAACTCTTTGTCCTGTTCTCGGCTCTCTCTCCACAAAGGTCACAGCAAATGAGACTCAGAGCTGCCTTTGGAATAGCAGGTATAGGAGGAAGGGATGGTGACCACAGATGGTTGTTACCCCCTGGCCATTTTTTTTCTTGAAGCATATGAAGTGCATGGTCAGGGTGAGATGAAACTTTCTGTAGGCTTTGGGTGGCTATATCTGCTAATTTCTCACTAAGAGGAAATGGAAAACTTGTGACTTTTGTTTGTACTGGCCATATCTAGCTTCGCACAACCTCTACTGATAAACAAATAATTTAGGAGTTACTTCCTCAAACGCCTGAAACGTGGTCTTAATTTCATCAATGCAAAGCCAGCAAAAAGCTATTACACTCACGGCTATCTGTCTCTGAAGTCATTTTGGAAACTTTGGCAATATGCCCTTATACAATTCTTTTTCCTAAGAGCCATAGTTTTCATTGTGTTGTGGGACCATTCTGGCTCCAATTTCAGTGACTTAGGGCAGAAATTAGTTTTATTTTTCTTGAGAACAATTCAGCACTGCCATTTACTGATGGCTGAGAAAAGGAACCTGCCTGGGCACTATCACAGTTAGCACGCATCCACATGCACCATGTACTGGAAAAAAGGTTCCCATTTGCCCTTCAGCTATCCCACCACAGTGTTTCACAGGGCTGCAAGTGGCACATGCGCCAGCAAGAGAGTTGGCGCTTGTTGGGTTAGCTATGTTGACGCTGGTGCCAAGGTTTACCTCTCCACTTGGCGCTCCAGGTCATTCTGGTGTCTCACCACGTGCTCACGCGCACATGGCAGCAATGTTTACAAACATGACCCCAGAACTCTTACAGACAGTTATGAAAGAGCCAGCGAATGCCGCATCCCGCGTGCGAGAGTGACCTAGATCACCAGTGCTGGGAGTGAACAGCAAGGCGCTCATAACGACTGCACGCTGTGAGAGCACATCAGACGTTTGAGGCAGACGATTTTGCTCCCAAACTGTTTTGAAATATCATTGTCACCATGAGAGGGTTTTCCACCGTAAACTAAAAATAGCTACTATTAACTAGCAGGAGCGGCGGGTAAGTGATTCAGCAGCTCGGGAATAGAAGTGACTGTGTTTTTCGGCACCACAAGTCTCTTTCTGTGTTGAACTGACTCAGAAAGTGCGTAAAATTTTCAAAGCAGGAGGGAACAGCAAGGCTTGCTTGCTTTGGCTAAAAGAAAAGAACACTGTATGATCATATGGTTTCTGGCTGACAGTTCCTTTTCTTATTTCTTTATTAACGTTTGCACATGGGCACTAATGAATGCTTTGTATTCAGGTTGAGACCATCCATTTAGGAGAAAGATCCCTTAGCACTTTCAAATGACATCTAAAAAATATGAATGCCGCTTCCAGTAAGGATGACTTATATTTGACATGGGCCTTAAAAAAAGTGCATTGATCAAACACCCCTTTAGCAAACCAAGCATTGCATGCTCAGCTGTCAAAGGTCCACATTTTCTCTTCATATGTATTTTTTAAAGATCACTTGGATGTAGTAGATGTCTACTTTAAAAAAGAAAAAAACCAGTGTCCCTTCCATATCCTTGAAGTTCTTCAAAGAAGCCTGTATTGTATGCCAAATTAACCTAAAGCAGTTTCCTTCCTAGAAGTTATAATTTATTGTAAAATGGAAGTACGTGGTCAGGTGATCTGTTTTTAACAGATTCTAGTGTTCTTGAAGTTTTCTTAGAAATACACTTGTGTGAAGGAAGGCAGGCTATGTAACTGTGAGTGGTTGCCAAAGATAAATGGAGATTTCTTGAAAAAGCAGCTAAACTAGCAAAAAATAATCCATGCTTCTTAATAAATCACTTCCAGTTTTTACTTTTGGAATCAAAGAATTTAATCCCATCTTTGCAAAAACCTACTAAATATTGAAGGATTTTTTTCCCCTCCCTAACAGAAAGACTGATCTTTCAGAAGCAGAGAAGATTGTAGAAGGATAGTAGCTCTATTTTATATTAGTTACTATGATATATCTCAGTGTTTGTAAATATCACAACGAAAAGCCCTTAGGAAAGATACACTACAAGATTCTCCATGCCACTTCTCCAATGTGGTTCACTCCCATTACTGAATAAAACTTGTGTAAGTATAAAATTAGTCCATAGTCTTCATCTTTTCCATCCATACCTTTGGCAGTTCTGCACAAGAGTTGCCAAAGCTCCTGCAGAGCTTTTTCACTATGTAGACAGAATAAAATAAGAGGCTGATGTGTGTCCACTCTGGCCTAGTCACTCACTCATTTCATGTGATCAGATAGCTCTAGCCACCTGAGTAGGTGAAATATTCTGTGGGTCAGCCCCTGATCCGTTGCTGGTTTTATCCAGTCTCTCAGCTGATTTTTAATGTTGCATTCAGTATGTGAGCAAATGTCATTGGATCAGTTATTGATGTCTTTTTCACTGCTGAATGTGCGTTACAATGTTCATTACATGGTATACAGTAGACCTAGAATAAGAATGAAAGTACTGAAGATAGGTCACTGTTGTGTTCCTATTTTAAGAGTTCTTTGTGGCATTTCTTCTGCCTGAGGAAAGCAAATCTACCTTGCTCTGAAACTGTACAAGTATGGGCAGACTCAGAGAAAGGAGAACTAGAATTTAACTTCTCTAAATCCATATAGTTTTTTTCCTGGGTACGTAATTGTATATCTTCTGGAGTCTTTCTTCATAAGCCCTGAAGCGCTTTTTAAAATGTTCTGAATCAGAAAGTACAGAGGTTTACAAGGGCTGGTGTATTAATATTTATGATGTCTGTGGGCTTTTCCTGTACATTTAACTCCACCAGTGTAAGATCCATACAGATACACAAATTCTGTCTGATGAACCATTGACTTGGAGTCTTTTTATTGTTACCATTTATGATATTTTCTTACATTATGCAAAGAGCTTCTTTTAGTCACCCAGTGAAGAGAATATGAGGAAAGGAATGCTGCTTATGATGAAGATTTTTTTTATTTTATGCTTTTATTTGGGGGTAGGATGGAAGTGAATAGTGTAAGATTACTATTGTATGCTACAGGGTGAATACCACCATTGTGTCAGTTTAGATTAGTATCTCAAAATAAATACAGACTCTGTCATGGGTTTGTCCTCTAGGTAAAAATGTAATGGGGATCTTGTTCAACAAGTTCAGCAAAAGGCACACCTAAACTTTAATTATGTCTTCAGATGCATAGGCGTGATTCTTACTAAACAGTTGTGAGAACAGAATTGGGACTTCTGATTTTTCTTAGAACATGTGCTGATCAATAATGCCAGCACATAGTCTGGGGAAAAGAATACCATGGCTTAATAAGCAACTATCCCCAGCCATCATTTTCTCTGCCACGCCTGTGTGTGTGAGAGAGTATTCACCAATTTATAGTATTCTGCCAACCCCCTTCCCCTCGCCTTGCTTCAAAAGCCATTCTACCAAAAAGGGGGAAGATGAAACAGTGCCGGTGGAATCTTGGATGGGATCTGAATTGTACTACTAAAATTTGCAGCGCTGAATCAGGCAGCAAGAGGATTCCCTGAGCTGGGAGGTAAATAGACAAGGGACCACATTGTTCCTGTCTGTCTTACTCATTGCTTTCTCAGCAGAACATGGTTTCTTAACAGGCCAACTGCTTATTCTTTTTGTGCACAGAGAAGAAAATGCACAGAATACCTACTGGCCAATACATCAAGTTATGTCAACAACTGCCCACAGCACTCAAAAGGAACATGCAACAGGCCTGCAGAATTTCTGCTCAGCACAAACCACAGACAGAAAATGCTTCCCATCACCCTACTTAAAAACAAACTAAGCCCTGTTAATTAGAGAGTCAAAGAAGTACTATATGTGCAAAAAGAATAGCAACAATGAAAGGAACAAGGAGTGTCTTGGATTTTTACAGTACTGGGGAGTGGAGGGGCAAATGCCCAAAGGTATTCTTAGGAAAGCAAGAAAATACAATGCTATAGAGTAAGTTTAAGAAACTAAAAGTTGTCTGAGCCATGCCAGCAATGGCTCTTCTTGTTCACAGGATTAAGCGAGTGAGGTAATGATGTTTCTTCCCATGTCTTTCAGTTCTACAAGAAACATTACTGTGCTTTGCCCAACAACATGCCTTTGGCCAGGGCCAATCTCTAAAGCTTCAAAAGAGGATGAACCCCCCTATTTCTAGAAGCCAAATTATACATCAGCAAAACAAACCAGCTTTTATTATGTAACAGGCAAACAGCAGAAACCCTAATTTATCAGTTCAATAGGGATATGCCAGAAGCAGCCACATTTGGCCTGGCCTTCAACTCATGTTCCACTATTCTGACAGTGGGGTTTTTTCCCTAGCTATTTTTCCTTGTTGTAGGTCCTAGAGTGTGGAGAGAATGGGGGTCTCAAGCACAGCAAATATAATGAAACGCCATGTAATGTAGCATCATACTCCAGTGTAAAGTTCTTGTGTAGAAAACTGGGGTTTGTTTAATTTTAGGGGAAGAGGCCCTTATGGCCTGTGCAAATCTGTTCGCAGCCTCATCCAGGAAAATTCTCTCCAGCATATGCTAAATGGAGTTGTTCTGCACTAGTGCACAACAGTAAGGACTGACAAGTTGCTCCTACAAGTTGTATGAAGTAGTCATAGAGGAGACCATTTAATCCATCTTCTGCTTTCAAGCCAGATAAATCATAACTGTCACTTTTGATAGATACTTGGATAATCTGCTTCAGAAGACCTCTGCTAGTGGAGATTCTGTATTCTTCCAATTCTTCTCATTCTGATAAACTTTTTTTTCCTTTTTGGACAGATATAGCATTCCAGCTGAGGCCCTGCCAAGGCTGAGAAGGAAGGTAACCTAATACTTGACAAAGCCACACAAACAAGACTACAGCCTGTGCAAATATCGCCTTTTTGCTTAAAACAATTGACATCAACTGTTCAGCTTGATATTCACTGTGACTCTGGGAACTGCTGTTCCTCAGTGTTTCTGCTCACATTTGTTGCTGCCTTTTGAGACATTGCCCTTGGTTTACAAATACAAGAAACCTCAGAAGAACTTCAGTAAAAAAACTAGTATGTGAAAACAAAGAAGTTGGTGTCATCAAGGAGGAGGAGGAGGAGGAAATGCATAGTGGGGGAATCTTAAAATAAGTAATTATGCACTTTTGTGAGGGTCTGGTGATCCCCTGTACTGTGAAATTCTTGGACAACAACCATGACCATGTTACCTGGGCACACAGCCGCTATTCCATGCATAATGTAAAGAGATTTATCCCATGGATGATGATCATGAGCGGCTTGATGTAGGCATTTGTTCAGTATGGCAGCAAAGAGAAGTGCGAAAACAGATGCAATGTACTACTTTAATCTTAGTACTATGTATGGTTTTGTTAAGCTCTGTAGTGGGTGGAGACAGAAGCATGTTTCAGAGAATGCAAAACACTAGGAAAGATTTGAATTCTTCACCTCTTGTTCCAGTGAAATTTTCAGATGAAGTTCGCAAATTATGAGCACTCCCGAGTATTCTGATTCCAAATGCAATAGTCTGTGCTGGATATGGGCCTCAAAATGGACAGCACAGAGTGAGGGAACAGGAACTAAAGCACAGTGAAAATAACATTGAATGGTGAGCTAGCTACTTACTATACATTAAAAGAAGAGAAGGGCTCTCAGAAACTCACCTGTGGCTCTCTAGAATGGTTTGAAGAGAGTATTTGAAGAAGTAACAGCCAACATACTTTGTATTGCTGAAAGGAAACAAATATGATTTGGCATGCTTAATCTGAGGACTTTGCTGACACAACCTGTTGCTGATGTAGGTCCTTTTGTAAGTAGCAGGCATTTCTGTGAATTAGGACAGTATGTGTTCTCCTGCTCTTTAGGGTATGATCTGTAGCAGATTTTAAGTCTCATGGGTTTGGCTGTAAGCTGGAGTTTGGCTGAATGCATTACCGAGTGTTTATACCTTTCTCTGAGGCATCTGCCCTTTAGCAGGATATGATAAAAACAGACAGTTGTTCGCTCCATTGTGGCACTTCTCAGCTGGTGCTGGCTGGTGCTGGCTGTTTCCCTGCTTGCTTCCTCCTCTAAAGACTTTGCCACAGTACGCCTGAGAGTACTGCTACAAAACCAGGGTCAAGAAGATCTGTTATTAGCAGAAACATATACTAAGTGACGACCTACCTCAAGAAGCTATTTTCTTTCTTTTTGCAACACCCAGAAAGTTGTAGTTCATGCCACCAGCAGCTAGTGTGGTCACTTAAACAGTTCTTTCTAAAGCAGTGGCATGAACTACTAAATTATCTAAAAAGAGCAAACCACGGTTCAGGGTTGTCTCTTTTTTTTTCCCTAAAGATTAGATTGAAGGAACAGGAAAAAGCTCTCTCCTATAGTTCTCTCCTTTTGTTTCTACTTTTAATATTTAATGAACACGTGATACTGTTTTAAGCTAGTCCTGATGGTCTTGTGAAGTTAATATTTAAAGCAGATGGCTGCAGTGCTGTAATAAGTTGGTTACTATAGAAACACAGCACTGTGAAAGCAATAGTTTCTGTAATGCATGGTGTCCTCACTAAACATTTTAAAGACTCTTGATCTACATATAGCAGGGCTGAAGAGCACTAAACCAAGAAATAGAAAAGAAAGATCGTATGCCTGTGTGGAGTATTTACTTCAGCTGGGGTCCATTAAAACCTAGCTGGATAGCTAACATTTTTGTGGCTCGCTAAAGAGCTGCTTGAAACAACATGAAATATGAGAGGAGAGATAAGCAAAAATATTGATGGTGGAAACTGCTGTGGGCAGGATACAGGTCATTTCAGTTATCCTTTTTTTGGAAGGTGAGTTGGACTCCAACATTAATACAAACAAATTTAACAGTACAACTCCCCCAGAAGTAGTTAGCTAATACACCCAAATATTTACTTTGCAGTCCTCAGGCTTTTTGTTGACTTCATCCTAGCATATCTAAGGTTGCCTATCAACATATTTGTTGCAACCTAACACATGGGGAAGGACACATCATGTACTTTATGGGATTTGGGCTTTTTATTATTGCTCCTAGGTTTTTTTTATTCTGCCAGAACTGTCTTAAACATGCACCAAAGAATTTTATAGTCTGTGACACAGATTTTAGAAATCCTTTTAAAATGTTAATAGTATGTATGAATATGAATTTGCACTAAATCAAGATATGCAGGGGGATAGATGGCAGTATTTTTGAAAGTTACTAGTTCTCCAATGCAGAATTGGGAAAAGCATGAAAGTGCTGCCTCATCTGCCTGTGTCTCCCCCTCAAGAGAATTAAGTAGTAGTTTTCAGCAGTCACAGTGAAGGAGTATGTGGAGATACTGGTTGTAGAGCTGTAGAAACTATGAAGCAAGGAGGATTTCAGAGCAACTGTAACCTGATGTGAAGATAGCACTTGTAAGAAATACCCATCCTTTAATAAAATCTGTGCATCCTGTGGCATAGCTAGTAACAGTACTGACCCGGATTAGGTTCAGAGAGAACTGGAGTCAACTGGGCATTTTCTTTACTTCATACTTTCTCTTATTTCTTTCTGTTCTCCTAAACTCAGCAGGCATTTGTACTTGCATGTTTTTGCTTCCCTTTGCACTTTAAAAACACGGAAGCTAGGCAGACCCAGTTGCAGGGTTTGCTTCTTTTGTGAAGGTGAACACATCATCATTTAAATATAAAGAAAGAAGGGGGGAAAGCTGTGAGAAACACCTAGCTAATTGGGTTTTCCTCTACCCTGGGACTTAATTTGTTTAGTCAGTTCTTGTTTATGGTCATATCTGATTCCATTATGGGCTTTTTCTATGACTTAAAACTTTCAGAGGAGGAAAACCACGTATGATCTAAAATGCCTCCCACCTTTCTGCTTTGTCACTATGGTACTTGCCATATTCATCCTCTGTGTGCCAGTCAAAGTATATCTTGCCTACTTTGCACTCTCCCTTAGTTTCCTTCCTTGGAGACATTCAAATAGTATACCTTGTCTCACTTGTTAGGCTTAGCCTGTCTCAATGCTGGTTGTATTTTTTCTCTCTCACCCCTGTAAACATTACTGTGAGCAGCAATGCCCACAGCTTTGCAGGTTTCGCAGGTCTAGAAGTCAGAGGTATTCCCTAGCCTGCTTTAGATATTTTTTGCTTCAGTTTAGATATATTTATAGTGCAGCACTAGAGCTATAGACAAGTACTCTGAAGCAAATAACAAACTCTCATTAATGAAGTTCACTGTTTTACATAATTTTTCAGTACCGCATTCACACTCCGTGGGTGAGGAAACTTACCCTTGGACTTACTCACATGCACTTACACAAATACTAAACACACAGGCACAGCACACGCAACCAGACATATCATCTCCGTCTCTATTTTCATAACAGGAGTATTTTTAGGCATGACAGATACTATGAAGGAACTCTGCCCAGCTGCACTCAGGATGGATGGGTCAGGCTATTTTAGGTTATTACATAGCAGTCCTCAAAAAAAGAAAGCTTTGTAGCATGCAGACGAAAGCTTAGCAGGGAAATCTGTCCCTGAGACAGCAGTAAAAGAAGCCTAGGGGAATGGGTAACCTTGTGGTCTGTATGTAGATTTAGCCCTAGACCCATTTGGTGGCCTCAGGAGGACTTGTTTGATGTGTGAGCACCTGTTTCTTGTCCTAGCCTTTGACTACTGCTTTGTCTACGATTGTAGTCTCTGCACTGAAAATCCTTTTTCACCTTTTCCCTTCATTAACTATAGTCCTGAACATGAGCACTTTTCCACAGCGATGGTTAGTTAATCTCACAAATAATGTCGTTGGCTGCAGTGAGATCACATGTGGGTTTAACTGCATCCATGTAAGAAACTCGCAATACAGCCCTTTGGGAAGAAGCAGATAACAGTGAAGGGAATAAAAAGCACATTATATATCACTGTAGTGTCTAACGTAAAGAGGGCTCTAGCTCAGCTGAGGCCTTAAGACATTGCTGTGGTGCATAAATAGCACATAAATATTTTTTTCTGTATAATCCCTTAATTATTTGTAAGTGGAAATACTGGAAAGAGGTGCAAAACTCAGGACCCCACCAAGTGAGACAGTGTAAAGTTGAGAGAATCGTAGCACTCTAGAGTTTAAAATAATGCTTTTATGGTAGAATAAAGGAGTCAGAAGAGGCAGATTGCTCTTTGTAGGAAGATAACAATGGGAAGAAACAAACCCAGGCTTAGCATGGCTTACAATAGTAACATTTTGCCGCTTGGCTGTAGTGCAGTGGCTTGTGGTTCACACAAGCAGAAGCAGCAGCTGAGTCTGACGATCACACCCCCTGGGAGTACTGCTGTTGTGATTATCTCATAGAGCTATCTGCGTTAGTCCTAAAGGTCTGGAAATCTTTTACGTTCATGCAGTCATAATTAAATGTGATCCCATTGCAGTCAGTGGAGCTATTTCTGGAATGAACTAATCACTGGTATGAGTAAGGGGCTCATAAGTCAGCCAGTAGTTACTGTGGGAAACCTTTGTGGGTTGAACTGAAAGCTGTTGAGAAATGTTGATATTTAAATGGCAGATACAAGTAGCTCAAGAATATGAGGAATAAGTAACTCTGCTTCTAACATTTACTGGCATATGACAGTTTTGATAAGGGGATTACTCTAAACAAAATTCTCAGTCTCAAGTATGTTCATAGCTTTAATTGGAACAAGTGTAGATGGAAATTTACAGTCTGCTTAACCTTCTATTTAAGTCTCTGTTATGTTCCCTTTGTACACCTGTTTGAAATAAAGTGTGAGTGGAAAGAATAACCTCGTGGTGCTCTTTCAGACTTTGATTGTATAAGATAGGTGGATGTGTCTGGGTAAGTTGTCTTACTTCCTTAGTAGTTAGAGTAGTATTTTTACTACAGAACTGGGATTTGTGTGTGGAGAATGCATGTTAGTGGGTGCTGTGGGTGGATGCAAGTGAAGGGGTTATATGAGGATACCTAAGCAGGGTAAAGATTCTCCACTAGCTAAGTCTTATAAGTTACCATGATAATATGCAACTAAAATATAATCCTGTCCCAGTTCTGTCTGTAAATTTTATTTTCTTGAGTAAAAATACACTGTTCAGTCTTCTAAAACAACAAATTTGAATGTCACAAGCTAAAGGGGTTACTTCTGTTAGTCAGGACCTACCCCTAGAGGTGAAAGTGCATCAAGTCTTTGAATGTGATTTCGCATTAACTTTGCAATACATTTTGCGTTTGATAAAGGGGGTCTTAAGTTTGTTTAATTTTGAAAAAAAACCTGTCTGCAAGGTGGCTGAAGATCCTTACTACAAAATAAAAATTAACAATGGTGTGTTAAAATTAAAAGGCCTGAAGTGGCAGCTGACAGGTTACAACATCGCAAGGATTATGCAGCTGTACCCACACCTACCAGCCTTACTGAGGAGACCACAACCCGCTAACTATGTTCTAAATTACAGGCATTGCATGGGTGCTGACATTCTCTTTATACATAAATTCTGAAAAGGCCTTCTCACAAGAAGTTTTAACCACATGAGAAGATTCTTGATTTATTAAAAAACAAGAAAAGTATGCTCCTTAGATGCCCCCATCACACTTCTATAAAAATGGCCCATTTTCGAACTTACTCCTAAATCCACTGAAGTGACTGAAACAAGTCTGATTTCAGTGATACTGGAATGAAATCATTAACTTTGATTAAGCAAATGCCACCCAAGTGTGGATGTGAAGGATGTGAAGAACTGCAGTGACTCTCATTAGAAAGCTCCTGTTAAAATCCCACCTGAACTGTATTTCTAGTGAGCCCACCAACCTTCAGGATCAAAGTTTCTGATGATTTATATTTTAGGAGCAAGCTTTTCTGGACACTGAATATTCTCTCTTCTCTGCCTGCTGACTTCTGTCCTCCCCCTTGTCCGTCCCCCTTATTTAGTCTGTTCTTCTCCCATCAGTACATGCCACTGTACTACATTGTGCAGTTACATTACCATTTATCTGATGGAACTGAAAGCATAGATCTTTCTCTGTGAGTTTTGTGAGCCAAATTTTAAAAGCTTCTCTTTCTCCTCCCCCTCCCAAATCCCTTCAGGGAAAGAAGCAGCATGAACAAGAATATGCACAGATCTCTCAAGAATACAAATTATGTTCTGAACAGAAAGTTGGCTCTTGCGTGTCAATTACTTGTTATAAAGAATAAAACATTCACCTATGGTTAACCTTTAGAGGGAATGGAAAAAATAAAATTATTCCTTGCTATATGTTATTTACTAAAGTGGCAACTGGCAGGATGAACTGTATAAGGGGGAAAAAAGTTGTTGTTGAGGATTCTGGGAGAATAATTTTGAGCCAGCAGAGAGAGAGCAAGCCTCACAGCAGAAGACAAAATTGATTTGTTGCCAGGGTATGCAACATGGGAAGAAGAGACATGCTCAGTAGTGGTGCTTAATTATCCTTATTATACTCACTGCACTGTCTGCAGAAAAAAAGCAAAACCCAATCCTGAGTCAACTAATGCAGATGCCTGAGAGTTTTGGCTTGACAAATCCAATGGCCTCGCTTAAGCTAATTGCTTGTGTGTGTAATAAAAAAATCTGTGGTTTCAATCACTAGGAGATGTGCCATGGATTATTTATGTAAGAGAAAACTTGTTTCTGACATATCTTTCTCAAATGCTTTTGCTTTTTCATTGAAGGGTATCCTTCTTCTTGTATTAATGCAAGTAGTATTTGAGGGTTTATTTATTTGTTAATTGTTAATTTTTGCCCTCTATTGAGGGTTCTCAAAGTAGTAATTTTTCAAGTGAAGATTGTTTTGGCCTGTAGTGGAACAGTTGTAAATCTTCTGCTCTCAGTAGACAGGATTAACATACTCCTTGATTTACTAATGTAAACATTTAGAAAAGTAAAAATTAGGAGGGCAGGGGGAATAGAAATTGCATGGCCAGTAGTAAAAGCATCAGAGCAATTGGACCAAGGTAGTAAAACATGCTGCCAACAGAAATCAAATAAACATTTTTAATGAAAACACTTAAATTCAATTAGAGTACCAAAATTTGAAACTTTTTTTTGCACAATTGTTTATGACAAACTTGACTTCGCACCATTCTCCCCTTGCCTTGAACCCATGGAATTCCACAGTTCCAGGGAGAACAGACTCATGCCTTTCACACTGATGTGTTATGCTATAGACCTCTTCATACAGGGCAAGGCCTGAAACTTCCACTATAGTTTAGTAGATAAAATAAACCTCTTAGGGCATACTATAAGCTACAAATGGATGGTGATTTAAAAAAAAAATTATTTCTTTGAGAAAAATAGAAATATTTGCTTGGGAACTCTCTGATGTCTGTGTAGAGATACAAAGTCTGGCTTGATAACAGAAGCCAAAGGCTTCCAGTTAAAAAACAAGCATGAAGTTGATGTGCAAGTTTATTTAGTAATCTAGATCCTGAACTGATGATGTGTGCTTCAAAAGGCATGAGTAGTTCTGTCCCACACTTGATCCAGACACTCACATTCCTGAAAGAGAGAGTCTGGTGCACAATTATGACATTACCCATGGGATGATGGTCAGGTGATGGGGATACGACTGGGATTGCTCAGGTCTTTATATTACTCTTAACATGTAGTCACCTTCTGGAGATGAAAGCAGAGCACTTGAGCCAGTCATCCGCTTAGACTACTGGAATATCAAAGGGTGCAGGAACTGCGATAAGTCATTCCTGGTTTGTTTGGGATGGAAGGTGTTAAACAAGGGCATTTCCTTCTATGGGAAATGGGTATTTGCAGTATAAAGTTATTTTTAGTTGCTCTGTGCTCTAAGAGTTGATACATAGAGCCCTGACCTGTCTGCTGATAACACATTACCTCATTTGCAGCTCTACTGCTGACGTGTACTCCACTATGTCCTTGCTTGAACCTGGCAGGCACCATGTGGTACAGTTGTCATGGCATTGCTTGAAAGATTGAACTATAGCCACAGCGTTGCTACCTGTTTGGAGTTTCTTCCAGGGTTTGAACAAACTCTCAGCACAACTTTGTCTTAGCAGTAAGGCAGGAAGGGACAGGCTCACATCTATGTTATCACAGAAATCCTGGAACACTACCATTTCACAGCAATGAGACTTAACATACTCTGATTGTGCTAACGCCATTGTTCAGACTTTGAACCACAACTCAGTCAGCACGGCCCTGCTGAAATCAGTGGAGCTACCCGAATCTACAGCAGCACAACACCTGCCCTTGTCTCCTCTGTTTCTTGCAAAATTACAAATTTTGTGGCCAAAGCAGACAGGGCATCTTGGGCAAGTGTTCAGTCTCCTTAGAAAGCTGGTCACAAATAGCCAACAAATACCCAACAGCCTCCCTTCCTCCTCTCTGCCAGGTTTTCACTGCTGCCAACACAGTGCCACATCCATCTGGACAGCCAGACAAGTTGCTCCTTTCAGAGGCAACCCGATTGCCTTTCCATGAATTGGCACGGGCATGGCGTGGCGGCGTGCCGATCGGCTGGAAACCTTCCGCTGAGAGTGCGCACGTCACCTCTGTGGCACGCTCGATGTCCCTTGGCCCAAGGCCCATGGCCCGCAATCCCGAGTCAATGCTCAAACTAGGTTTGTCACCCAGCTGACAGTGTAGTGACCTTACTCCATGACACAGATTCAGTTCCATGGGTCACAGGAAAGATAGCGTATAAACCACTTGATCATTTTGAATTGGACGTTCGTAGCAGCTATTAGGAATTAGCTAGATGGGTAAATACATCCTCACATGTATTTTTTCCTGTGTAGTCACTAGAGGCCTTTCTCTTATCGTGTCCATCACTATTAGCAATTGGTCACACCATGATAGCTGTAGATGTAAGAGCAACAATCTTGATTCACAGAAAGCCGAATCTCACAATTTTGTTAGCGTCATGGCTTTGAAAGGAAGAAAGCAGAAAGTCTTACTTCTTTTATCATCTCATTTCTTGGCTATATAAATTTTGTTTCATCTCTTGCTTGCTCTGTTCACTTTTGACAAGCTGAAAAGCATAACTGCTTCATTTCTGCTTTTGTAAGCTTTTTCTTCCACTGTATCCAGAATATCTTTTTCCCTATGTAGCCTTCCGCACTTCACGTTCTCACTCATCTATTCTTGTTCTCTTTTAAGATTTCTTTTTTATATCTCACTGCTTTTTTCCCATGCCCAGAGAAGGCCAGACATTCGAATTCTCTAACCGAGGTCTGCATCTGAACCTAGATACATACCGCACTTCCCTTTCTTAATTCTTTTCAGCCTGCTTATTCTCACAACGCTTATACATTTTCTGCTTGTGTGGCTACCCTGATTCCCTTCACATCCTTCAGACTTCTGTCTTCATTTCCCACCACCAAACTTTGCAATTACCTTCAAATGTTTCCAAGACAGTTCTCTTCCTAAATTAGAAATTAGGGAAGGACTACTTCTAACACACTCCCAGCTTTCAGTCCTTTTTGGTTCTGAAGCTCTACAGCCTTCACATGTCTGTCACTTTAATGTATGTGAAAACGTTCCTGGGGAAATCTTACGGACTAACACAAAATTCCAGCCCTTCAATTCTGTGACTTAAGATGCATTACAACAACCCAGAATTTTTCTAAACTCCAGCTCTCTGCCCTGCGCCTTTCCAGAGCTCTGCTCTGGGTGCACTGTCAAACACTTCTGATTTGCTTTCACCAAAACATCAATTACCAAGCTTCTTTCCACAGAAGACAAGAAAGCTATTAATCCAAAGTACTGTCCTCTGGTCAGTCCCAAATTACTGTAAGTCTGTTGCTTGAAAAAGGCTTGCTTGGTTTTGCTTACCTTCTCACCTCTCTCTGTGAACCAAAGTTGTTCTATGAATGCATTCCGTTTGCCTCCAGAGGAGTTCCTCATGTAATCCCCACTGACCTTGCAGGATTTAGTAGTCAGCTACTGTGCAGGCTTATTTAGGAGTTACCCTTCTCTGTTGTCTCTTCTCCACTTCCAGTTCTTACAGATGGCATTCCCTGGTGTCCTCTGACTTGTGGCTAAGGTGGTATGTCTGACAGCTTTCTGCTCTAAGGTTTGAACAGATTTATCTCGCCCATTAATACCAGTGACCCTGCTGCTCACTACCACAAGCCACTACTTTGTACATCCGTCTTGTGACCAGAAACATATATATTGAACTAGTTTTCCTAGCAAAATGAGTAATATGTGATGATACCATGTATATGCACCTCTCCACCCCCCACAAAGGGAGTCTGAGTCAACTGGCTGCTTTCAGCCATGGGTCCCAAATCAAGAATAGTTCCCACCCCAGTCAGAATCATTTAGCATTTGCATTTTAACACAGGAGTAATAGATACTCCTTCACAGTATTGTGTTCTTAAACCTCAAAATACAAGTAACAGTACTGAACCCCCTTGTGTGATTGCATGGCCTGGAAAGACATTATTTCTTATGTTAGTATTTGGGTCTGAAAAGCTCTGTAAGTAATTCAGGATAACAATAGATGCATACAAGCTCTGGAGGAATCATCAGCTTGTTGGTATTCTTGATCTACTGACTCTTATGCCATAGCACTTCTGCTTCTACAGTGATGATATTTTTTTTTGTGTAATGTACTCACTGCAGAATAACTTGCTACAATGGGACAGAAGTAGAGCTTTACAAAGTCCTAATCAGTAGAAAGTACAAGCCAAACTGGAAGGTTTTGAGGAAGTCACAGACTACATAGTAGTCACACAAAAATAACTACCTTAAGAGGCAAGAAAAAATATTTTAGATAGTGCTGAAGTGATTTAGTATAACCCGTGCAAGGCTAGAGGGGGGAAGGAAAGCAGCACATGGCTGAAAACACTCGGGAATATTCTGGCTTGCACACAGTGTCATGCTCTCTAATACAGTTACTCATATTTCTATATATAGCCCTGTGTATCCCAGAGATTGTCAAGGTGTCCCGTGTAGTTTATAAAAATAAAACCCCAACATGTAAAGATCACCCTTTTCACTCCATGCCCTCTCCCTTGCTCTTAACAAAAATGTAGTTAACTGTTTCAGAGGAAGACAGATTTTTGTGCCTGTAAATCAAGTTGCTTTGTCTTTCTGTGTTGAGGGTTTGGTGCTGACATAAGGGGAAGGTGGTTTTACACATGCAGTCCTACTTCCTGCAGCATTTGGCTTTTCCTTGTAACTGAGTAGAATTGCTGCTGCACTTTTCTTTTTTTGCATGACTCTTTGACCTCAGATTCACAAGACTGATTGTGGCGATTGTCCACATATTGGCAGGATCTCATTGAGGTCAGCAGCAGTTCCACAGACGGTATATGGGACTGCTGATTGAATGCCTGAGGCAGGTGTATTGGAGAGCTGGCTAGCAAAACATCAGCAGTAGACAGCAGAACTCGGGTACCTTGCAGGAGAATTGCATTCACAAGCATTAGATCCATGTGTACTGTGGTCACCAAACCTGCATACCTGACTTCTGGCAAAACAGGCCCTAAGGACTGTCTCTGCAGAGGCATTTAGATGTCTAGAGGGCCAAGTAGGTACTTCTGTAATCCCTGTGAAGTTTCTAATTACATTAACTACTATCTGCACACCTGCATGCTTAAACACTATTGCTTGTTTTGGGTCATCTTTTGCTCATTTCTTCAGTCTTGTACTCGAGTTTTTATAAGATTTCCTGAGCAGTTGCTGGGAAGAATGTCCACCAGCCACCTGAAGGGTGGGCCCCGTGCCATACTTTCATCCTTTCCTACCCTCAGCAGGAATAAACACGGCTTCCCCTCAGTGTCCCTGTGTGTTGCAGGCACTCGACCAGCTGCTTGGCTGCGTGTGGAGCAGAGAGCTGCTTCCTCAGCATATTCCTATTGGGTAGCTGGCTCAGGCCCAGCGAGGAGACTGCCTCCAAATCACGTGGATGCACATGCAGCTTTTTCCAGCACGGCAAAGCTGTCCCTTTCCAAGTCTAGAGATCAAGGTCCTCACAAGGAGCCAACTTCTTTCTCCCTCAGGGGTTTGTCCACTCTGCCTACAGGGAAACTCTCACGCACTTGAACGTTTCACAGCAATTATTCCCAAGTTTAGACAACAATGAACACGCATGCAGGAGCATAACAGTGAAAGCAGTTCCTCAGCGTTTCGTGTACACACAAAGCTCATGTTAGTCACGTACAACAGCCAGATAAAAATCCAGCCTGTTGCTTCATGATCTCCAATCAATGTGGAAATCATTCTGTTGCCCACTTTGCAGCAGTCACCTCACCACTGTTTTCTTCTCCTGCATTTGCTGGTTTTCCCCTTTACACAACCCAGTTAGGTATTTTCCCTGAATTAAAGCTATTCCCATTCCTTGCATGTTTCCGTGATTACGCCATGATTATCTATGATGTAATTGAGAGCTCTGCCCATCTGGCATCATGTGTGTTTTCTGGAGTAACGTAGCACTCTGCACTCCTGCTTGGCACTTTCTGGTTTCTAAGCAAGGCCATGAGAGGACAGACGCTCAGTTGAGCTGCAGAACCTGAAGGGTTTCCTCACCAAGACCTAGGCTTCTTGGCTTCACTGAGAATCTGTTCATTCTCACATCGAATATCCAGAGTATTTTTGGGACAGCAGAAACAGAACTCTAACACGTAAGAATATTTCCTCCTTTTTTACTATAATTAAAAGTTGCCTGGAACAACCCACATTTCCCATTCCATTTCTGCTTGCATGACTTCCTCCTGGTTGGTGCCTTCCCAGCAACACTGGCAGCCATCAGGGTGGGGCAGGGGGAAAGGGACAACCACCACTGGATTTTTCTTAAGACAAAACTGCTCCTGAAGTGCTTTTTCCTTAGTATGTTCATTATTATTGTCCATAAAATAATGAAAGGAAAAATGTGCCTATGTTAACTTGTCGAGGGAAGGAAGCAGGGCAAGAGGCTTGTTTTTAATTAGTCATTTTGTGAACATTTGTGCCAGGACAGAGTCTGCTGCCAAACAGCATCTCAATTAGCATGTCCCTGTGGACAGACCTTGCTTGGGCTGATCTGTGGCTTACAAAGATGGCAGGGGGAGAAGATGCAGACAGGATTTGTTTGCTTTTCATTTGTTCCTCCTCCTTCCTTTTTGTGTTGCTAGGAGAGGAGACTGGTATAGAGAGCGGTGTCTGACTGGGACCAGTGACCCAGTTCAATAAACCTGGCTTGGCTTCTGTGGGATTGGAGCAGGGTGGTGCAGAAGAGCAGGCGGGGAACCCACCAGGCACAGAGCCGGAAGCTGTTTCTAGTGCTTTGTTAGGGAAGAGAGTTAAAAACTTGAAGCAGCCAGACAAGGAAGTACAAGGGCAGTGCTTTTTGTCACTAACCAATATTTCTTTGCAAAGACCACTGTATTTATCAGGTTATCCAAACTCGGAGGGGGTTCTTGGGGGTGGGAGGAGGGGGAGGAAAGAATTAAAGGAAAGGACCGTGGGCTTTTTCTTCAGAAAAAGATCGTGGAGAATATTTTTTCCTGGTGAAAACAAAGTGTGTATCCAGGCTTCAGATAACACAGAATATTTTACCATACAGGATATTTTAAAGGTTTTGGTCTTTTTGTCACACAGCAAACAGTAGTTTACATCACTGAAACTCCCCGAGGAGTGCATTTCTCAGCATGTTAATTGTCAGATAATGCAGTCAGTAGTTTCTGCTCAGGAGATGGGGGGTGGCGGTGAAGAGATTACAATGATGATTCAATCAGGAGACTCTCAGAAATCTGCCTAGTGACAACTTTTTTTTTTTTTTTAAAAGACTCAGGCTCTGTGGCATAGTTACAAAGGAGGAGTCTTAATTAAAATTAGCAGGCAGATGAAGCATTTGAATGGGCATCTTTCAATTCATTTTCTTTCAGCTCACAGTAAACCCTTCTTTTTTTGTCTTTTCTCACAACAGCTTAAGTTTGCTTCAACAGTTTTGCTTGTCCATTTTCTTTCCATCACAAAAAAAAATCTCTTAAATTATACTCTCTCTAGAATGCAATGCAAATAACTTGCATATCTATGATTCCTTTCAGCCTGGAGCAATTTAAGCGGCAGTTCTGCTTCTTTATCAGTTTGCAAGTTAGTCTGTGTATCACTCACTATCCCCAGTTACAGCTTGTGAAACAGGCACAGAAACTAACTTCGGGTCTGCATCATGATTAGCTTTCACTGGGCATCCATAACAGAAGTTACATGTGGTTTATTTGCAAGTTTATCAGATCAGAACAGAAATGTTGTTCAGCTCTGGCTCCAGCTGCTTCTGTTTTTGACACCTGTTGACAGTTAAGGATAAAATTTCCTGCACTAGGAAAGGCAAGCAAAAACCCGAACTGAGCAGATCATAAAACTCAAATAAGCCCTTGAGCATTCATATTTTTTATTTTTTTTTAAAGCGAGATTCTACTATTAGTGGCAAAAATCATGTTGTAGTGTGTGAATTCAGATATAGGTTTTATAAATGAGGGTAATCAACAATTTAATTTGGACCCTCAGTTTCACCACTGTTAGTCACACAGGCAAAGCTCCATTGCCTGCTTTCACCAGAGAAAAGAAATGGGTTTGGGTTTTCTTATTTATGGTTTCATTTCCTCAAACCAAATTGTCCTGACACAGTAGGTAGCAAAGAAAACACGTACTCTTGACAAGTGACAAGATTTTAAGGACAAACTGATGAAATCCATTTTCTGATTATCACCATCATACGGTTAAACAGAGCAAAGCCAGGTAACTTGGCATTTAAGTTTGTTACATTCCTGGATTTTGGAGCAGCTTTCAGCTCAGCAACTTCCTATATGCTTGCTTTGCCAGACAAAGCAAGCCAGCTTGCTTCATTTCTTGCTAGGATTTGGAATTAAAATGCAGATTCAAAGCAGATGGGGATGTTTCTGCAGCAGCTGAATAGAAATACACAGAAATTGAGAGAACTCCCATCTTCCTCCCTTCCCCCTCCCAAACAAAGTCAGCTATCATCTCATTCTTTCAAAGGCCTATTCTTCTGCAGACCACATAAAATTGTCTGTCTGGTGAAGATCTGAATTTATGTACTATTTGGGCTTCTTGTGAAGTGCTGGCGAGCCCTTCGGCCAGCATCAGCTGCATTGCTTGCAGTGCCACTATTACAGAGGAGCTGAGCAACTTCTATTCAGGAACTTCTTGAGCTCTTGCTTTACATACAAAGGCAGGGGAAAACAAAACAACAAGAACCAAAACCAGTGAAACAGAAAACAACTTCCTAGGTGGCCGTTACCTCATCGGCATTCAATCTAACCTTCTCTGTATTGGAGCAGCTCAACAAAGCTGTCCTCCTGGATTAGAGGTTAGTAAGTACAGGCAGTTGGTCTCTCCCTGGATCTCTCCCCAACTCTGACCTTGCACAGGGAATCCTTCAATCCCTCACGCCTTTATCCTTAGATAAACTCCCGTCATCCCTGAAACCAAAATAACTGCCGTATCACAGTCACATCGCTTCTGTGTGTCATGCATAATTGTGAATCACCTTTGTTTTCAGTGGGGAATTTCAAGGTAATGCCTGCCTGGAAAAGGATTTATTCAATGCGTTGGTGACTCTGAGGGTTTTCTTAACTCAGGCACAGGAAGATATCCTGTATTTGCATTTTTCTTCTCTATTAAATAAACATTTAATCAGATGATATTGAAAGGAAAAACCTCATCCCATCCTTTCTCTCAAAACCTGGGATTTTAAAATCTGAATACTGATCTTTGCTGTTCTAGTGCTGGTGGATGCATTTTTACAAATTTTCGATTCCACCCCCCAACTCTTTTTCTTACAGACTTTTCAGTGTAATTGATCTCAGTTGTGATACTATGTAATTTTTCCTTCCCCTGGGCAAAACATGCTCCCCAAGCAGTTTCTGTCTGTTCTTTCCCTCCCTCCCTATACAGTAATTTACCTTTCAGAAAAACACAATTGTCTGCCCCTGTGATGCTGTCCTTATCTTTTTCCATTCATAGCAAGAACAAGAATTTCTACTTCTTGAGAAAAAAAACATAAACTCAAGGAGAGAAAAGGTCAGCTGTGACCAAGATTATGCATTTCTGTAACTCCTTTTTCTACTAATCTAGAAAGATTCCTATTTTATGTCTGAATTACAGAACTAGAGTTTACCCTTGCAAAACCAGAAGTCTTGCTACACCACTTGTGTCGCCTACTTCAAGGTGAAGATACTGCTCTTCATTATGACAGAGCTTTGTTTTTCTGGATTCCTAAAATGCCACGTAAAGCTAAAATTTAATCTTTCATCCCTAAAGATAGCCAAAGAAAAATCTTAAGCTCTGATTTAAAACTGGGAAGATTAAGAGAAAAAAAAGAGTGTCAGACTTTTTCTGTAGGACAAAAAGATGATACTTGCCTAGATTTTCTTCCTTCCACAGCAACTCTCAAGTACAACTAATGTTGAAATGAAAATAATAAAAACAACTAATTGTAAGGCCTTCCACAGCAACTCTCAAGTACAACTAATGTTGAAATGAAAATAATAAAAACAGCCAACTGTAAGGACTGGGGAACTGAGGAAGGAAAGATATTTCTGCTCATCTAGTAGTGATTCAGTTTCCCGCTGTAAAGCATTTTGCAATTCTGCTTGTGAAGACAGACAGTGACCATGGTCATACGGAATATGGAAATACATACTTTTCTGGGTATGGGGTATCTTTTAGGAATATCCCTCTTATCTAAGAATTTGTGGTGTCATTTTGACTTCCCTGGGCTTTCACTCAAATGCTCAGATACTAAGTTGTCATGAGCAGAAATGCAGCAACACAGATGAATGAGATTTTAGAATAGGCATTCTGGAGAAAAAGGGCAGGAAACACTAATGCAACTATTTTGTGCATTTTAAAATCACTAAATGTTTTAAGTGAAGAAACACAGTTTCTGATTTGTCATCTGTGGTAATTTAACTAAGCTTTCTGTCATGACAAAAATATAATAGGTGAGAGAACTATGAAAACATTCCCAGCACACAATCTATTTGACAAGATAACTTTGTCAAATGCACTTTCTGAATGTAACACTAAAGGAGAAAGCTAATGATCTTTGCTATTTGGTGGTGTCAGGTATCCAATATTGTCTGTCTTCTTTGCTCAGATATTATAAGTATATTTCCTGCCTTTGAGATCATGACAAATACAGAAACTAGGCTTCAAAATTAAAGTTGTTTTTTTTTTAAAAAAAAAAGCATCACAGAAGAGTTTCCCTTCAAGCAAAAAATACAAAGAATGCAAATAAACATTGTCAAGCAATTAAATGCACAGTATTAAAACAGAGCACTGGGGGAGTTACTGGGGCATGACAAATACAAAAAATACCACCACTGACTACTTTTCCTGTTCTTGAAAGTAGCACCTTTAAGTTACTAGAGTGTCTAACGTTTCTTCGTAAAATCTGGTCTCTGGTCTAGTCAGTGCTGGTCTTCCTGTCCATTGCAATGGATGCAAAAGTTTATGGTCCTCTTTTCCATGTGTAGTACATGTACATGAAAGTATAAAGAAAGTTACAAATCACTTATCTAAGTAGTTGTTCCTAAAACTAAATCTAAATTATGGTAAGGCCACAAATGAGTACAAAAGTTAACAACAGATGTTATGGCTGCTTCTCTTTTCAGTCTGCTTATTGAACACCTACCATATCTCAAGTCAACACAGTTCATTTAAAACGGGAAAGTATAGCTATTTCTTTTACTATGTCTATAAATAGTTTATCCCTGAACTTCTAGTCAGAGAACAAACCACTCTATATCCTGTACTGTGTGCTCTGCAATTTGCCATGCCAAGCTGTACGTGCTATGCGGCCTGTGGCTATTTTTCTACAGACCCACGAGCTGTGAACAGGCAGGTGCACAGCCTTCCACTTCTCATGTTAAGTCCTAAATATTCAAACAAAGAACTACACGTAGTTATGGACAGTGCCTACTAGGTTCCCAAAGGGGAGCTAAAGGTGGGAACAGCATTCTGCAAACTGCATTCCCCAGGAATGGAAAAGGAGCTGGAATTTCCCAACCATGTCAGTCTGGGATGCGGTGGCTGCCTTGAGTCCTTCAGGGAGAGTTGCTGTTGAGCATCACACATGCACTAGTTGCTGTCTTCATGAATGCAATGCAAATCGGATCTTAAAAGACAGTATTTGCAGAACTTGGCTTAATTATTCTGGTTCTGTATACTGTAAATATGTATCTGTACCTTGAAAAAGAGGTAACGGCAAGTAATTCAGGTACTTATAAAATGTATCTCTTAAATTTTGCACTGTTTTGTGTTCGTTACCATAATTCCCTGTGAATCTGTTGGAGTGACCTCCGAGCAAAATAACTGGCAAAGGCTAATGCCCTGTTTAGCTGGGAGGTAAAATGAAGGCTAAGTGCTGTCATATGCAAGCTTCAATAACATTCAGTAACCTCCCCCCCTGCTGTCGGCAGGGAGCAGGAGGGCTCCCAAGGGACAGTCAGTCTCAAAGAAGTGGCTTCATATATCCCACAGTTGGTACCTCAGGTCAAATGAACGTGCCTTCTGGTACCAGGCTAGATGGGAGAGAGGATTTTGGTGCAAGCTGGCGGGATCAGGAAAGCACGCAGAGTTGCTCTGCACCGGGAGATAGAGAGGGTCATGTGGGCAAGTTCCTGTAAAGACTGATTGAAATGAAAGTTTTTTTCGGTTACTTGGAATCGTGCCATCGCTGCAAAGCAAGAGTTTAAATTTTCAATTAAGAAGGAACGCTTTTCTCATTTGCCGTACCTGGAGGAATTAGTTTGATTCTCCTGCCTTTTAGGGCCCTTGAATCACTATTATAATTCCAAGCAACAGACAGATAGAAAGCACAGGAGATAAAATGCAATCATTTCAGCCAGAATTTCATTCCAATCCTCCTCCGACTCCTTTGCACACACAGGTATTCTGTATGTATCCTTTTGCCTTTTTTTTTTTAAAAAAAAGCTTTTTATAACAAATAAAAATAGTGATAACTTTTAGTTCCACAGTCAAGGTAAACTTTGCAGAAAGTTCCTAGCTAACCTGAGCAAGGGGGAAGCCTTCTCTAATAAACAACAAAGGTCACTGCCTGCTATTCCTTAAGGACTGGCTAACCCCAGCAGGTGCTGCAAAGGCATCCCAACAAGGGGGAAAAAAACTTTAAGACCCAGATCAGTTGGCAGGGCTCAGGAATTTCATCTCCAAAATTACTGTCAGTTATTGTACTCATCAAAGTCTTTAGCTCTAGTCTGTAGTTGCTGTGCTGCCTTCCTCCAGCTTCTACTTCCTGCAGCTATGTAGAGCACATTTCCCCATCCACTTCCTTTTGTTAACCTTGTCATGGGAAATCTCTCTCAAAACCTCTCTCTCCCTTCCTTGCTGCTATCTGAAGTACACCAAGCTTTCCTCCAACATAAATAGAATCTGAGACAACAAACAGAGGGCGAGTTGTTACTGCTGACAGCATATTTTAATCTTTCATAGCAATTTCCTTCATAATCCCGATCAGTGTTTGGTAGATGCAGGCTCTCCCCAGTGGGTCCCTTGTAAAAGGGACTGCAAATCCTTGAGTTTTGTATTTCCCTCCTCACAATCTAAAGCGATAGCAATCCTTACTGGCATCAACTTATTTGCATGATGGCCTGTTTGATAAAATCAGGATTTAAAACCAGAGACCAAAGAAGCATTTCTTATACCGTGGAATTTTTATTCTTTTGCAGAGGTGTGTGCACAGCTCAAAAGTAGTTCCTCGGCCATCAGCCCACAATACCAGACCGGTTTTAGCATAATCTCATGATCTTCTCTGAAGTTTATTAGCAGCATGGCAGCTAAAGTTAGTGTGTTTGGGATTTCTGTTTTAGCTTTAACGTATTTTTGATGATTGCCAAATATCTTGTTTTACAATAGCTTCCTTCAGACAGCGGAGTCCAGAGCAAAATTTAGTCTTCAGAGAGCATAACAAAAGAGATCAGACTTAGTTACCAAAAGATCATTAAGTAGTAACAGCTGGTTTTAAGACATTTTTTTTTTCAATGAAGCCAGAAAAACTGAAGTATAAACTAAGACTTTGTGCTGTCTGATTATATTGTGGAGCATGAGGAATGTGGAACAGGAGAAGGAGCAAACAAATATTTAACAAAGTAGATATCATCCTGATCATACAAGTCATCTGTCATAGGATTTTGACAACTTTGAAGACATCAGTGCCTCCAGTACTCCAGGAACAAGGGCTGGGGCAGAGAGCTTAGGCAGTGGAGGGGTGGGAGCTGCTGATATCCCCATCGTTTTTCAGGATGGGACTGGGGTGATTACACATGCCCTGAATTGCTTGCATGTCTTGGGCACTTGTACCAGCCTTGGAGAGGAGAATAGTTTTGTTGCGACCAACCAGTGGATGGACCTTAGCAGTCCCAATGGGGGAAGGTGTGAAACAGGATGAGCTGGGAGGCATCAGCTCCCTGAACATAGGCTCTGAACAGCTTCATGCCATAATTTCTCTGAAGGGCATGCCGTGCTGCAGTGTTGCTGCACAGGAGTACAGGAACACAAGTCCAGTCTCTAGTGTTCACCTGGTTTGTCTAGTCCTCCACATGCTTTTTAAAGGTTAACTGCAGGTGCTCCAGAATATTTTTTTCTCCCCATCTCATTTTTAGTTTTAATTTTAGGTAGGACTAACTTCTCAGAACATTTGCCTGATCATCAATATCTATCATAAACTTTTACAATCATTTTGGTTTGGGTAGCTTAGGCATCTATTTAACTTATTACATACCAATTACATGCAAGCTTTTGTGAGCTAAATTAAGCTGCTAGGAAGAGTTGTTTGCTGGGGAGTGTAATGAGCAGATAAACTTTGCCATTCATCATTGTCCCTCACCTTTCCCAGAGTAAAATTATTAGCTCATTTTCTCATAATCAACCTGACTGCCCCACAGATTGTTAACTAACCAAAAATAAATTGTCTTTATATTCATAGCCTGCACATTAGCATAAATGACTGCATTAGCCATTTAGCATCACGATAGCAGTTTCCACTCTTCTCCTAACCCACCCTTTTTTTTAAAGGGAAAAGTTGTACAGAAGTAATACTACCAAGTTCAGACTGTATTGCATTTCCTTCTGTGTATATGTCAGAGCTTAACACCTATCATCCTTGCTTTGCCCCAGCCCTGCTTCTCTCCCTGATGCGCTTGGGAGTGGAAGAGGGAGTGAAGGTTTGTGTTGGCAAGAGACTGTGCTGTGCAATCACATTTCATGTACAAGGACACCCATAGGCTTACGGGAACTCAAGTAGCACGATGCAAGGCATTCATCACTTCACCTGCATTCCTGAGCTCAAGACCACCGCAGCTATTAGCCTTCTGACTTGAGGACTAGACTGGCAAACACTTTGTTTAACCTTGCCAGCAAGGCACAGTTCTGCAGGACTTGTGTGATCAGGTCCTTATTGCTAGAGGTGTGGATTTGAATAACGAAAGGTTATCTGAACCTTTTGAGGAAAGCTCAGCTGCCACTCTTCCAAGGAAGGATGAAGAGAGGCATTTAAAATGCTTCCATTGATTTTCATAGTCTGTAGTAAAGATGTTTACTTAAGATGAAAAAAAGTCTCTGCTATAACTTGTGAGTTTCATTTAAAGTTGTCTCGTGTCTTAGATTTGTCTGTAGTTCCCAGCTTTCTAAATCCAGTTGAGCGTGTACTTTACAATGGTGAGCTTTTAATCCACACTGCTGCTTTGTGCACTAAGAGCGTGACTGTGTTATGGACAGACAATAATCAATTAGCGAAACTGTATCTCGTGACCGAGAATATGAAGTGGGCTTTGCAGGAACTGACAACAGCTCTTTTAACTCACCCATTTCTGTATGTCTCTTAAAAATCCCAAAATATCAAAGGTCTTTCATTAGAACTTCAAACTCTCTCAAATCCACACAGGCCGCTGGATACCTCAGAAGACTGTGAACTGATGTGAGCCAGCAGCAAATGGCGAATTGCCAGAACGAAGAACAACCGACTGTTTTCAAAGCTTTGAAAATATTTGAAAAGGAAGGACAGAGAGAGGAGTGTTGTAGTTCCCTTCAGGACTGCTCAAATACCACTCTTCCAAGTGTCAGCTGTGGGAGTCTGAGAGTCTTAACGAGAGTTGAAACGCAATCTGTCAATTTTCTCCCTTCTCTTTTAGCTTGGCAGCAGCAAATATTCTGTCTCTTCATGTTGCATCTTGCCATAAAGAGGAAAAGTTAAACAGGAGAAAGAATGTGCTTTGAATTATTGGAAGTTAAAGGAAAGCAGGAATGCTAGCTTGTTCTGGGATCCAAACCCTTTATCAGCACAGCAATCCCAAGTTTTTATCTAGTCTTGTAATTTGGTTAAAGGGAGAAAACTTCATGTTACAGCTGTGTTTTTAAACATCCGGTTCACAAAATCTAGACTTTTTACTGGTTTACAGTTTCCTCAAACACTGAAGGGAAGTTCCACAGAAAGGCAAATGCCCATCTCCCTGTAATAAACTTTTTTCCCTAGTAGCTCTCTAGCTAAATGTTTCTTGCCACAAAGTGTGTAAAATGCCCACATACTGCCCAATTATGCTTAAATGCTAAGAAGTTGTAAATGGCTATTGATAAATAACACATTCTATGTAAAGCAAGGATGTAACAAGATAAGAAGGAACTCTGAAACGGCCTTAGTTGTGTGGAAGTGTGAACTGGAGCCTGTTGCTTGGTCCTCAGAGCAGGATTAATATGGGCCTTCTAAAGGAAATCTAAAGCTAGAAAGAGGGTGAAGGTTGCTGTAACCAAGATGGTAGTTTCAGAAAATCTGGGTTTTTAAGCCAACCTTAAGAAGCTATGCTGTAGCTCCTTGATAAATGCTGACGTGATGTGAAATGAGCGTCTCTGACTTACAATTTGTTTTGGACCTGGGCCATTTTATCTAAGATTAGTCAATGACCAGGTTCTTTCCAAGCTTGTATGTTGAGGATTCAAAATGAAAATGTAGTTCAACATCTTCATTTTCCATCTAAAACTGAAAGATATGGCAACAGTACCCATGCCAAGCTCTTGTGTGCTCAGAGCCATAGCAAGGCAGCATGGTTTCTCTCCCAGAGTTGTGCTTTTATCAGAATTAGGTCTTGACCACTCTCAGGTTGTCAGCTGGTTCTGGTCATCAAAAAACCCTTGTCTTTCATCTCTTGTACATCTGAAGAGGCAGTTGTAGCTGTTTTCTCAGATACAGATTTCAGCATGATAACCCATGTCGTTGTTGCATGTAGATTGCAATAACCACATGAAAACTGCTCCTGAAGACCACACACAAATGCAGAAAGAAGCTGAATGGCAACCGTAGCTCCAGGGAGCATCTTCTAATAGACCTCTGAGAATGCATTAGATTCTTATCTTCTATGGTGCCTCAGCAACAGTGGAAGTCAGAAGAGATGTTTGTGCCAGTAGCTCACAGACTTAAACATCGTGAGGTCAGAGGTTTTTAGGAAACAACCTCCTCTGTAAAGCTCTACTAGAAGTAATGAGACTGTTCTGTTGATTTTGGTGTGATTTATACAGTCCCTCTCACGCTGAGGGAATAAAACTGATTTTAGTTACTGGGAGGGAGGCCATGTTAATTCAAATGGGCATTTGAAATAACATATAGGCACATACAATAGCTGCTTGCATATCAAACATCTGAACTCGATGAAAGTCTAGCAGAATGTGGCATGTGTGCAAGGTCTCTGAAGAACAGACTGTTGCCTTTGGCTTGTGACCTCTGTGCATCTGGTCAGGGAACAAATGGTATGGATATAGATCCACCCAGAGAGGATATTGGATGTCTCAAAATGGATTGTTTATTTCAAAAGGCGGAGCATTAATAACAGTTTTCAGTTTCATGGGAAGAAGGAGGCCACAGCACAGAAGAAAAAAAGTGCTCCACAAGTCTGTGGTAGATGGGAAGAGATGATCTAGGGATACATTTTAAATAGTAAAAACTTTCCAATAAAATGGACTGGTACAGGTCTGGCTGGTGCTGCTCTGGAGCTGAGGAACAGAGCACTCGGGCTTCTGACAAATCTGTTTTTCCCGTGTGCTTACGAGCGATTGGTGTGGTTTGTGAGTTGTGTAAGGCACAAATTGGAAGGAAGAAAAAAAAATCACAAGCAGACACGATTACACTTTTTTATGTCAAATCACACATCAATTAAAATAGCATGAGATCTTTCCAAAGCATGTGCCCAAGCTCAACTCTTCCAACTTCCCCGTCTGGAAGGAAGTCCCCAGAAGGATGCAGGAGACCACGCCAAAGCTGCAGTGGCATCTCGCATACAGACACAGGTCCCTGCTGCCCCCAGCAGGGTTACCCAGCACCTACCCCTCAGACATGCTGGTACACACAGTGCACACTGCCTGGGGTGGAAGCTGTCTGTATGCTGTCTCTCATTTCTCAGTGGCCAAGAAGAGTAGCTGAAAATTGAGTTCAGTACAGCATCTGCTGTACATCTGTTCAGTACATCTGCCTAGGTGTGGCAGAGGCATGAGAAAACCGGTGGAAGAATGTGTATAGGGGTGTAAAGGCTACTGTAGTGAGACCAGTGAAGGGGCTGTGCTTTATCGTCTAGACATTTGGGAGCAACAGAGTAATCCTCAGTCATCCACCATTGTCTCTGTATTCTCCCAGCTCTCCTCTTGAGAGGGCTTTCACCTTTAACTTTTGGAGAAGAAATTTAGGATAATTGTATTTCATCCACCATTCCTTTTTCATCAGAACTGGGAGACCAACAGGATTTCCTATTTGAAGTTCAAAGGATAATACAAAACAGAGCTGTGTAAATAGGCTTTCTGAGAACACTGCAGACCACAACGTTTTTTTTTCTCTTCTATCAGTTCTTCCACCCACATGCCAGACAGGACCAGTTTTGTTCCTATGTTCTGATGTTATTGTCCCAGCATGTTGAAACCCTGAAATTCTTAGATTGCAAGTGTTTTTTCTCTTGGGTCCTCCCTTTCTTCTTTATACCATGGGGTGAAAAGAGCCGGGAGAATCTCTTCCACTGCTTCTAGTTCTCAAAGAGGATGTACTACTTAACAGCGAATTACTTAACTCTGCCAACATCTGTGATGAAATCATCACAAATAACTGATCTTCTACTGGTGGCAGGAAGTGATCTACCCAAGAAATCCACACCTATATCCAGGTCTGAAGCCAGATGGACAAAGGTCACAGAAACTGGAATATAATGATGACACTGACCTCTTGGTAACCTTTTCTGAACAGCAGGTTGATAACATCAAGTGTGTCTTGAAGAACGTGTTAGCCACAACTGCTTGCACTAGCATATTTACAGAGGCACACTGCACTATGGAGCTTGATCAGAATAGCACGAGCAGTTATCTTTTGGTCTTGGATAGATGACCTTAAACAACAGCCAGTATCATCCTTACCATTTGACACATGGGGTAGCTGAAGTACTGAGAAGAAAATCATCCCTCAAATTACACCATTTCTGCTGTAATTAAAACCAGATCTGAGCACCAGTTGTGCACCTTGTAACACCACTCGCTCTACCTTGCCAGCCTTTGCTCAGCACACCTAATTGGCTGAACATAACTGGCTGAGATGAAGTAAAAGAGAGGCTTGGTTCTGTTTTCCTACCCCAGCGCATTTCCCAATGTTGAATCCAGAGGCACTGGTGAGTTACCAGAATGATGCCCTGTGTGGAGCACACTTTGAAACAATTTTGCTGGTTAAAACTTCACAGGCATACAAGAAAAGTTTCTCATTATACTGAGGCATAGAACCATCTCATTCTCACTTATCTGAGCACTCCAGCATTTGCTGTAGCTCCTGTCCCCACAGCCTTCCTATTACAATTATAAACTGCAGTGACTCTCAAAACCAGCAAAAGCAGAAGGATGTTTTAGTTCAGCTTCCCTGTATTTGTTAAAGATATATAATAGTCAAGGGGGTGCTCAAAAAATTTAGCAATACTGACCTTACAGTGTCTCAGCACACCAATCCATACCATGCAAAGCACTGTCAAACAGGCTAACTTGGGGAGTAATACAGCTCTGTGTGGTGGCCTGTCAGCAGAATCTACCTGGATCCACCATACTCCAAATCTAACTCACAGAAATGAGTTTACAACTGGAAAGAACAAACTGAGGTGCCCACCTTATCTTGAATGTTCTGGTGATCATAGCAGGAAGGTCCGTCCATCTGTCAGATCCATCCTGGTTCTAAAGCTGAAACTTTTGGGAAATTTTCCTAGTCTAGTCATACTATGGCGGCACTACAAGTGGTTTGAAGAGTTATGTGCTTCTGTTAGAAGTACTGCATGGTGCAATTAGGTGCAAAGTTTGTAGAGAACATAAATCACCAAAAAAAAAAAAAAAGGAACTGGAGAGCTGTGTGATGTGACATTATAATTCCTATTTACTCACATTTTATATTCCTGAATTCATTTCCTCCGCATAATTGTTTTTTTCCACCGGCATTGTAGAGGCATTTAGTTTTCCCTCCCCTTGATTTTATGCAATTGTTAAAATAGTGCAGTTTTTCATGTCTGGGTAGATACTACACAGTATTTCATCTCACTGATGGTTATATAATATAGAACAGGGAAATTATTGTGCAGGCCAGTTCAGCTTTACTCTCTTACCCTCCTATTTAGGTAAAAAATCAAACTTATTCAAGTGCTTTTGTGATTAGATCATTGCATCACTTAAATGCAAGAACTGATGTCAATACATTGAGGGGGTTTTAGTACCGGTTCATTTAAAAATGCATGAATTATGAAGCTACTGGCTTGGATAAGATTTGATGAATTATTAATCCTCCTATTTCACAAATCCCATGCTTTTCATTCCCTTATGTCTGCTTATATCTATATTCACTAGTTACCATTTTCCTTGTAAATTCAGGATAAATTAGCCAGAGATTATGTAACAAATTTTAGCCATCCTACATTTTCTTTTCTGTTTGACATAGATTATTTGTAAATCTAAATGCCAGAGAAGACAATTATATTCATGTAACATGACCTCCTGCAGAAACAATCACAGTCTCATCCAGTAGTGTCTAGACTAATCCATTAACTGCTGTTTACAGCTAAAATAAGAAGGCAATATATATCTTTTAGAAATAAATGTAGCCTTAACTTAAAAACTTCACAGGACTGAGAAGGCATGGCATCCTTATATGAGTTTTTTACAAAGCATTGCTAATGCACCGAATAAATACACTATCCAAATGAAGAGCTAGATTAATGCAGTGCAAAAGGACCCCTTTGTAAGCCACGGAGACCAGATAACAACAGAGTGTCCTTGTCCTTCTGGAGCCTCCTTTACAACTGCCTTGAAGTTTCACTGTGTTTTCCTCAGCCACTACATTTGCAGCAGGGCAGCCGTGATGCTGGTAGGAAGCAGAGCAAATCCTTAGGGTTCAGAGCTTCAGTTTACCTTGTGCATGAATGCAAGCTCTCTTTTGAATCTGCTTTGGACAGCAGGGTTAAAATTCTCTCTTATGGGTGCCTTGGCTTTTAGAAAAGCACGTTAAACCCATATTTAAACAACAGGCGAACACAGTGTTTGGTTTTGATTACATTGTATTTATTACAAACTACTGGAAACCCTGACTTAGGAAGAAGCTGTTCTGTGAATGGGAAACCATCCAGAGTCTGGGCAGGCATAGTCCTGGTCCTGCCTCTCCCATTAGTTCCTGGCTTTGTTTCTTAGTTTATAAACACAATGCACCATCCTTAAACTATACCACAGTTTTCATGCGTGCAACATTTGATCCCAGCAATAGTGGAAATGTCTCACCAATGAGGAGTTTTGATGTGCTAGACGGCCCATTAGCCACCTTTCCAACCACATGTCTTTTATCCTCTAGTGACATGTGCAGCTTGCTTACAGGTGTTAACCCACAGCACAGCTGAAGGAACTGCTACTTAGAGAGAAAATTACATCCCCTGATAACCACAGGACCGTAAATCATGGTATTGAGCATCGTTATAACTACTTAAACACCTTGTTCCAAAGTTAAAAAAAGAAAAAACCTTTGACACAGAGTTAATCAGAAGCAATTTTGCATGTATGCAAGTCCAGAAGATTTAAAGTTTTGGTGCAGAAATTAAGCTTTCTCATAATGCTGTGTATGAGTGTCCTTACTCAGCAATATCTCTACTATTGCCTTTTCTCAAATTTTCATTTATTCTTGAAATAGGAAAAAATATCACTTCACTTTAAGAGCTTTTTCACTTGTTGGAAGTTCAGGATTTAGACCTCTGCCATTGGCTTGAGCTTCAGAGGAGAGAAGCAACTGCATGGCAGCACATAGTAATACATAGTGAATTAAGCCAGAAGTGAAGCCAATTACTGTGCCCGGGTGATAGGAGCAGGAAGGCATAAGCAGAAACTACAACTTAACAAACATGAGTTTGGCAAGACATGCAGGTATAGTCACCTTCTTTCTAGAAAGCAGTGCCATGTTTTCTTATCTGGGACCAATTTAGACTTGGTGTCATCTGGCAGTGGCAGAAGGGTGCTAGCAGGATGGAGGCTGTGGCAGCACTCCAGGAACAAGCCAGCAAGCCATCAACAAGCTCCTGGCTGTCCGACTTCTGCTTTCTTGAATCTCATCCTGGTAATCACTCAAGCACAAGTCAGCTGAGGTCGTGATCTGAGGAGCTATATTTCTGCCAGGAAGAAAAACCTCTGTGGAGATATATTTCTATCCCAGCTCACCCCAGAAGGTGAAACAGCCCATCTGACATCCCACCTTTCAGACATATCAGGGCCACAAGTACTCTAACACAGCATTCGCCTACCTATTTTTCTACTGGGAATCTTGCCCAGCTTTGCAGAATATTTTAGTCCCCTGCAGGGGCTGTGATTGCCCATTCATTAGTTTGAGATGCTTTGCGTTCTCAAACTCCCCAGATATGGGTGCTATATAAAATAAGGTATGAAATTCTAGAACTGGGTAAAAGTAAAGATTTTTTTATGAAAGAAAATGACATAACTAAGAGTACATTTATTGCCATGGATGCTTGTCATGCTCATAACAATGCCTTCCACAGTATTCTCATATTGATAGAGGTGGCAGGAATATGGCAAACTTGCCCATAAAACAAACAAACAAAAAGAATCACAAACTCCCTTTCAGTAGCTGGTTTCCAATTTGTGCCCCATATGTGGAAAGAAATAAATGTACATACATTGCTTGCATCTGAAAAAGTCAAATGGCGGTGGACTGAATTTATAACCTGAATGCATACTGGTGGGATGAGATGCTGATCCATTTGCACAGTAATGTGCTATATTTGAGTCACGCATCGTGGCATCTTCAAAGAGGCCAGTCATAATTATGATGGATTAGACTGCAGAGTCAGTCCTAGATGCAGTAATTGTTTCACAGATGCTGCTGATGTGACTTGAATTTCTAATGAATTATAGCTGAAGGAAAGTACATGGAGCTACTAAATGATCTGGATAAAACACAGTTATGGGAAAGAGAAAAAAGGCTTGGGGAAAGGTAGATGTACATTGAGAGGCTGACAGTTCACCCCGCAACAATTACAAAGAAGAGCACAGAGACTTCGTGAGGCGCGACCGAGTCTGCTTAGTAGGAGCATCAAGAATATCTTTACAGTGTCCCAGTTAAACCCAGTAATAAAGGTATCATTGCCATTGGTATTTTGCGAATTTAAAATTACAAATAATTCCTGTGATTTGTAGCAGCTTGAGCAAGATTTGTACTCAGGTGTAACTCCAGGACTGTGAGTAATGGAGTGTACACAGAGTCACCACTATCCTAAATGCATTTCAGAGAACGCAAATCAGACAATCAACGGATTAACTTAGTATTTTAAAGAACCAAATTATTTCCATATCCTTTGCAATGTCTAACATCAGTGCCTTTTACACTGCATGTGATAAGAATTTGGGGGAACTGGTTGACTCATACCACGAAGTCTTTGAGAATACCAATAATAGCTGCACATGTCACACAGTGAAGATAACCTTGCTGTCTTTGAGGATGACTTGAACCTGAGACTCTTTTCTGAAGTGCAGATGTGCTCCTTCAAGGGCTTTGCAAGATAGAAGTCAGGCAGCCCCCACTTCTAAACAGAAAGGTGGTTTTACCAATCAGTAAGGACTTGAGAAGAAAGGTTGCCTGGGAATTCTCAGAAGGAATTCAGTTGCAACCCACATAGTATACCTGAACACAAGCAGCAGGGCAGTCTTTAAGGGCTAGGGGGAATTTCTCATGATCCAGTCACACAGACTTAAAACTTTTTTAAAAGACGGAAATGTTTTAGAAGCAGCTTGATCGCACAGCATTAAGTACTGCAATGCCTTTTATTTTATTTCATATTTGCGAAATACAGCAGCCTACACACTTGTGTCTGAGTTGTGGTTTGGCTGCATTTTCTAGGTATGGAAGGAGTGAATATAAAGAATGGTTTCTGAATTAAGCTAACATTTTATTTTTGAGGCACTCTGGGAGCATCAGTCTGCCACCTGGCCTAGAATGACATATCAGAGGAATCCTTTTCACAGTGCTCTAAGCTCAGTGTGGAATGTCATCTTCCTGGAAAATCTGCAAGGTTCTTGTGTTGTGGTCCTTTAAAGCTATATTGGGAAATACACTGAACTGTATCTAGAAGGGAAGAAGCCTACCTTACCTTGTCAAGAAAATAGATAAGGTGGACAATCATTCTCTTCCATCTCCTTGTTATTAGCTTCCCCTTCAAAAACTTTTTAAAGTACCGTTACTTGTAGAGAAAACTTCTCTACTTCTGTCACACAAAATGTAAATTGAGTACAGAAGGAGAAGAAAAATACTTCAGGAGGTCAAAAATCAGTCTAAAAGCAAGTTTAGGATAAGGAGGAAGTGGTTACAAATGATCATCTAGGTGCTTGCCAGTCAAACTGTATGTTTGAATTGTCCCGATACTGACATCAGAGCTGCAGGCAGAGGGGATTCTGCTGGATATAATGAAGCTCATTAATTAATATTACTTTTTAAAGCATGTTAGAATCATGTTACTCAACTGAGTAAGGCAGTACTGTGCTGAAAACTGTATAAATTAGATGTTCCTTAGCGATTTTTTAAAAATAAAATAGCAGTGTAGGATAAATACGTAAGCAGAGTAACCATTATGGGAGAATTTTTTCAGTATAGTACTTTATGCTCTGTGGTGGCAATACCAGCCACATGTGCTTCTTCTGACTTTGCAGTCTAACCAGGAATGATGCGGTAACGAAGAACCCTTCTTAATTCCCTTTATGCAAACTGAAAATAAAAGAGTCAGGACAAAGACATGCATGATTCCATTTTTTTTCCAGTGCAATCTCACATCTGTAAGATCCTCTGTCAGCCTGTCTTCTGTCATTTGTGACTGTTTGAGAACCATAAAGACAACAAGAATAAATTATAAACAGAGTCAAACAAGGGCTGGGATTGTGGTTCCTGTGAGGTCCATGTGAACAGGATTAGTTTGTCATTATATGGAATTTGTTGACTGCACATTGTCAATACTTTTATCCAATGAAAAACTTCATTTTATAAATAAAATATAAAAAGTATGTGATAAAACAGGATTTTCCATCCAAACCAGGATGAAAAAAATCCTAGCTCCACAGCTGGGAGGCTCAGTGCAAAACCCAAATGCATATTTTAAGCCATGCTTAATGTCTATATGTAAATGTGAAAGGATATTAATACCTGAAAAATACTGCTTCCACCAAACCTTTCAGAAATCTCTCAATTTGTTTCTGTAAACATCACCAAGATGTTGATGAACTATAAGAGTTCCTCTGGACAGCAGTCAAGCATGGCTTTGTCTCACATGTGTATCATGCCACTTGCATGGTCTTTAGGAATGCCAGTTTTAGAAGACCTTGTCAGACAGCTGAAGGCAGAAAAAAGGAGGCTTTCCCCTCTAATTGGCAAGCTTGGTGGCAATAATCCTTCAAGTCACAAAAGAGGTTTGGCACGCTTAATCAAATAACAGGATTAGCACCAAGTGGTTTGGGCATGATTTTCTGCCTTACCAAGGAGAAAAATTGATGACAGAGCAGTCTATGCAAATCGTTTGAAAGCAGAGAACATTTTTTGCACCATTAGGAGAGATATTTTTGGTAATATATCTGTGTTAAACTGGGGTAAGGAGCCACTCTGTATTTTCACTCTCCTTTCATCTTGAAGAACAAACCTTCCAGAAGGGAGACATGGGGCTGCAAAATGTGGGAGCTGATCAAGACAATGGGTGCTTGAATGCTGTAGGAATTCTCAGTAATTGGCTGTCCATTAATGAAAACTAAAACTAACTTAGAAACTCTCCCATTTCTTTTCTCTTTCAGATACATTCAGAGGGTAGCCTTGTGGATGGCCGCGGAGCAGGCCAGATGGAACAGGATAGAACCAACCATGTTGATGGCAATAGATTGAGTCCATTTCTAATACCACAATCTTCTCACATTTGCCAAACAGAGCCTTCTGTGGTGAAACTACAGAATGGAAGTCCGTCAACAGAGAGGCCTGAAGTTGAAGTAAACGGAGACCACAAGCAGCTATTCATTAAAAGCAACTATGGAGTGCCCCACCTGAAGGGAAGTTCAAATAACTGTGTTAGCCCAAACTTTTTACAAGAAAAGAAAGTATATTCCAAATATATGCAAAACGGTGGGATAAAACGCACTTTTAGTGAGCCCTCTCTGTATGGACTTCATGAGAGCAAGAAAGTGAAACAAGACAAAGAGGTAAATGGAGAAAAAGCTGAGCCAGAAGAAAATAATGAAAAAACAAGCATCTCCAATTCTTACAGTGAGAAGAAACTCGAGAGTTTTGCAGGACAAGAAAATGAAACTTCAGATTTGATACAGTCTACAAGATACAACAGTGGTGGTTCAGAAGACCCTCATGAATTCCTGATTCAGGATGAGCAGGAGCAGGAAAATGTTCATTGCCAGAACAGGGACATTGTTTTACTACTTAAGAACAAGGCAGTGCCAATGCCTAATGGTGCTACAGTTTCTGCCTCTTCCATGGAAAGCATGCATGGTGAACTCCTGGAGAAAACACTGTCTCAATATTATCCAGAACATGTTTCCATAGCAATGCAGAAGAACACATCTCATATCAATGCCATTACCAGTCAGGCTACTAATGAGTTGTCCTATGAGACAACGCATTCATCCCATACCTCAGGGCAGATCACTTCCCCACAGACCTCAAACTCTGAGCTGCCTCAAGTGCCAGCTGTAGTGGTTACTGAGGTCTACAACACAGAAGACTCCAGTAAACCACCTGTATTGCCAGGTAGCTGTTTGCTTCAGAAGCCAGAACTACAGCTACCGCAACAGCAACAGATTCCAAGCTATGATCCACATCAGTTAAGCGTAGGAAACAGTACTGTTCATGGAAGTGTAGGGCAGGTTCCCAACCAAGACCTCTCTCTAAGTTCCAGCAGTAACCTGCAAGCTCAGAGTGCCTCTCTGGAAAGGTTTTCTGAGCAAGCAGAAAATAATGGTGCTTTCTTTAAACAGAACTCAATGTTTCACAAAGATTCCTCCACTCCTCCTGCTCTGGAAGAGAACAGTGCACTGTCTGTTGTGGTGCAAGAAGGATCCCATTCCTATGACAACAGATGTGATGAAACTCTTCCTGGGGAGATAAAGAATGAAGGGCAACAGCAGGGACCAATGTCAGAAAGTCCCAGCCTCAGCCAACAGCAACTTCACCCTCAGCAGAAACTTCCGCAGCAGGCACAAACATCGCAACAAGATGTCAGTGAAAGCAACCCGCAAACTGCTGTGGCCGCCTCCGTTCAGCACTGTTCAGAAGAAATGACGCCGGCGTCAGAGCCTCCCCTCCAAAATATCCAAGCACACGGAAGTGAGGGTGAGTTGCAGAAACACTATCAGCATTTCCCAGGACAGAGAGAACCCAAGATTCTTCCTGACAAAGAAAAGGACCAAGTGAAAGAACCTGTGCAACAGGTTCAACGTTATTCAAAACCAGCCTGGATAGAACTGGTTTCCACCCAGTTCCGCCAGGGAGAGTCTCCACAAAAGCCCAGTGAAGTGTTATTACAGTCAATTCTTCAGTTCCAGGCAAACGCAGTTGAAACAGCCTATAGAAAACAGTATGCTGGAAGTCCTGATGCATTAAAGGGGCCCTCAGGACAGCCCCAGAGCCAGAAGATAATGCAACAGGAACAAATTCGTCCACTGTACAAAAGTGAGACCTCCCAGCTGCAGCCGCATCCCACAGCTGACCAGCAGCTGCCGTTCCAGAAACACTCACCGCAGCCACAACTCACGAAGATGGATTCCCTGCTCAAGTCCCAAGTGCAGCAACACCCTCCGCAGCAGCTCCATTTCCAGCAAAGATCAGAACAAGACGAACAGCCTTTAGGGGCCCCACTGAAACAGCAGCACTTGAACCCCCAGCCAGGGGAAAATGAGCAGTTCTTGCATTCACACATTTTGCAACAGATGCTCCAAAAACAGGCACAGCAGGTGCAACTGCCATGCAGTCTGCAGCTAACTTCAAACCAGCAAAAGGTTTTGCAAATTAAAAATAAAGACCCACCCCAAACCATTTCCCATTCCCAAAGCAATGCTGAGCAGCCACCAGACAGAGCACCCTTCATCCAGCTTAAAGCAGAGGAATGTTTTCACACTGGGAGTAAGTACACGAAATCAACTGCATTCCTACCGCGTAACCCTCAGCTAGGCCTAGAGCAAGTACAGAGCATGAACAAAGGTCCCCTTTACACTCAGAAAGGAAACGCTAGTCTGCAACATCCTTGCCCAAACAACATGCACTTGATTTCTGAGAAGAAAGAAAATGCTGCAAATATTGAACGCTTTGGAGCCAACAAAATGCAGGACTTGCAACACATGCAGTATTTTTCAAATAACTTGACTGCAAAGCAAGATGTGAATCACTGTTTTCAAGAACAAGAGCAACAGACACAACAAGCTTCAGTTATACAGCTACCACCACCCCAAAAAACACAAAGCTATGGTGGTAGCCTGAACCAAGATATCCTGAGCCAACAAGCCACACAGATTCCTCAGCGGTACTTACCACAGAGCCAGCAAGCTGCCCCACACTCCCAAGACCAGAGAAGCAGTCATTTGCAGTCCCAAACCCCAAAGGATTTTCAAAAGCATGCTGCTCTGAGGTGGCATCTCTTGCAAAAACAGGAGCAACAAGCATACCAGCAACCCAAACCCGAGATTGGTCTCAGTGCAGTGCGCAAGCCTATAAAAATTGAGGTTGGCACAAAGTCTAATGCCTGCATGCGTCCATCAGCCGGACAGCTGGAAAACAAAATGTGGAAAAAAACAATTAAACAAGAGAATCAGCACTTTGGCTGTGAGAGCATGCAACAAAAGAGCATCATTGAGACAATGGAACAGCAGCTAAAACAGATACAGGTGAAATCACTGTTTGATCACAAGACCTTTACTATGAAGTCTCCTAAACATGTGAAAGTTGAAACAGCAGGCCCTATTACCATCCTATCAAGACATACCAGTGCTGCAGATTTTGACACTCAGACCCCAAGCTTAGATCAGCAAGCAAACTTGTCTGCTGAGAAAACCCCGACCAAAAGAACAGCTGGAACTGTTCTCAATAATTTTTTAGACTCACCTTCCAAGTTATTGGATACTCCTGTAAAAAATTTATTGGACACACCTGCCAAAACCCAGTATGATTTCCCATCTTGCAGCTGTGTTGGTAAGTGCTGAGATGTACTAAAAATGTACTAGTTCACAGGAAGGAAATGAGCCTTCAAGCTGGGATCGTGGGGTTAGTTGGATGTTTTTGTTGGAGGATTTTTCGGGGTTTTTTTAGAACAGTAATTAGTACTTAAAAAATTGCAGTTTTATACAGTTTTATGCATAATACACTAAACCAACCCTACGCATGGGCCCTTTCTCAATGTTTCATAAAGCAATTACCTGTTTGCTTTTTCTGTCAGAATGCTTATGGCCAGTAATGTATACTGTCACATCCATTCTCCTTGAGCAGCAGACATGTAATGACAATGTGCCAATACAAAGTAGATCTTAACTTTATATTCCAATTTATTCATTAAGGTTAGATATAGCATTTGTAAAATGTGTCCTGGGCCCAAAACTTGACATTCTTGTGCCATTTTTTGTTCTAACAGTAGAATTGCTGAAGTGAAATTCTCTCAGTAAAGCCTAAGCAAAGAAGGGATGACTTTATTCCTCACTCATTGCAAGAATTTATCCTCCCTTTCATGCATTTGCCTCCTGCAAGGCTAAAGAGATCAGCTGTTTCTTAGAGGAGCTACGCAAGCAACATCAAAAAAAGCAGCGAGGGGAACCCTCAGTGCTTCTTCATGACATACTTGATCTCCAGGAGCTGGAAGAATAGAGCAGAGAGAGGCAAAGTAGTGTGATAGGCATGGCCCCGTAGTGCAAGCCTCCATACAGCACTGACACTGCACATAGCTAGGTCTAGCAGGCACTTTCAGGCTCTACTGGATAAATTAGAAAGGCTGACACAAAAGGTTCAGCACCAAAAATGAATTTAAAAAAAAAAATCCTTGTTATAGTTTCACTTACTGGGATTTCATACAAACTATAAAAGAGGAAACTTGACCCAATGCTCCTCCAAAACCGCAAAATGGACCTTTCTGCCTTTCTGAATGCTTGGGCCAGTGTCTCAGAGATGATCCCTGAGAATAAAAAAGAAGAGGTAGTGGATTTCCAAAACTCCCAGGAAGAAAACTGGAAGCCAGTTCCTCACTGTTCCTTGTTGGTTCATAAGAACCCTACAAAATGTGGAGTTTTTGGAGAACACTGAAGTTGGGGGTTTTTTTCCTTGATACAGTTTCTCCAGTATAGTTGGCACAAGTGTTTCTGGCAATCATTTCATTATTCTCATTATTTTTAGCCCGTACTACAACCACTACCTAAGCAAAAGGGTTTATTCTCCACTTCCATTTTAATTTTTCAATCTTAACAGACCCCCTAGCAGATAAAAAGAGCATGAAACTTAGTTCCTTGTTCTCTTTGAAGAATCCCAGTGCCACAGCATAAGTTATAGGGCTTATTGCTCTTTCCTACCAAGACTTGCCCTTTGGAAGATTAAGTTAAGGCCTTCTCCCATTGAGAATGGTTCAGGTTTATAGCGTGCCTTCATCATGCCTCTGGAGGCTGTACATCAAGAGCAGCAATTACCTCATCCAGCCTTTGGACTTAGCATGGCAGAAAGCATAAAGTCAGCCCTCAGACAAGTCAGCACAGCTCCACCATCTCCTCGTGAACCCAAGCAGAGCCTGCCCATTCCTTTCTCACTGCTGGAGCCTGCCTCCTGGTATCAGACCAGACATACAGCATACATTGTGAATGCTGACATGGTCCTACCTACTCACAGAAAACTATGGCCATATTCTTAGCATACAATCGTTTTGACTAAGCCTCATGCAGGATTTCTTTCCGCAAACTTGTGTTTTTTAATTTCACAGAGTCTTTCTATGCGTGGCAGAAATTCTCTATGTAACCCTACTGGCCACTTTCTTAAGCTGTGGATTCCTACACTGTAACATGTCTGCTGAAAAACAAGCACTGTACAGCTCACTAATACCAATATTTACCATTGTTATCTCGTTTATCCTCCTTTCTAGATATTGGGAGAGGAGGAAGTGGGAGAAGGAGAAACAATTGGTCGGTGGTAACAGGAAAATGCCTTTTTTGAATATCAGTTTAGAGCCTGAGATGTGAAACAACTGTTTGTGCTAGCAAAAGGCACACAGTCCATATCATGGCTATTTGCAGGATTAGCCACATGCTTTGCATGTTTGGAACAAATTGTGTGGGCATACTTTAGACATAAGTGTTTGAAAACTCTGACCCCAGACCCATACAGCAGTATTCAAATGAGCTAGATCTAAGCTTTGCAATGTGACTTTTTACATTAAAGAATTAAGCTTCAAAGTAATAACCTTTATTTTGTTTTAAACAGAGCAAATTATTGAAAAAGATGAAGGTCCTTTCTATACCCATCTAGGAGCCGGTCCTAATGTGGCAGCTATTAGAGAAATCATGGAAGAAAGGTAATTAGTGCAAAGGCACAGGGCAGATTAACGTTTGTCCTTTTGTGAATGTCAGAATTTTTCCAGCTTTTGCACATAAAGAAATAAACAATCACAAATCAAGTAAATACTTGTAGGCTTAGCTATTTCACCATTGCCAACATTACGCACTGTACTATTCACCAGAGAGTCACAATATTTGACAGGGCTCATAGTCTGCTGGCTGGCACGGGCTGCACACTTCGAGACAGATGCCAGCAAACCCAAGCAGGAACAAGCAGACACCAGCCTGCCAAGCAAGACAGTTGGCAGTGGCTGCAAAAGCAGGCGTGGACCTGGTGTGCCCTCTGGGTACAAATATACCAAGGTAGAAGGAAGGTGAAACGCACACTACCAAGCTCAAAAATGCGCTCCCCCCCTAATTATTAAGTATATAGTACAACCCTAAAGGGCTATATCTAACTTAGTCACATCCGGAGGAGTGCCACAAAGTTGTTAAGTAGGATTTCAGCCCAAGAATTGATAAGCAGTTTTGTTAAAAAACATCTCCCTTCCATGGAGAATTGCATAAAACCAACCATATCTTGATTGTGAACAATCCCTGTATTGTGTTGCATCCCATGATGTATTTATTATATCAAAGCCAAACAAACCAGGAATTCTGAACAGCACAGAATGGATACATGATTTGTGCTATTAAAAAATATTTGCCAATGCTAAACCCACAATCTTTCTAAAATATTTAAAGTTCTGTCACAAAAGTGACTTCTGCACTCTGAATTCTCTATTGCTTGTAGCTTTTTGTGAGATCAGACCTTAAAGGCTAGATTTTTAGCGGTGCCTGGGAATTCAGTTCCCCTGTGAACCAACAAGCAAACAAAGAATTTCCCAGTAAGTCAGAGACAGATGGGAATTTAGTTATGTCTCTACCTTAAAAATGAGGACTCCAGAACTGCAAAGAAGCTCCAGCTAGCTGGAGAACCAAAAGCAAATGGACATTATTGCAGAACCGTGTCTGAGTTAAGGAGCACCGTTTCTTAGCAAGATCTGTTAGCTTGTGCTCATCACTGCACAACTGTGGGCCACTTAGGGCATAGTAAACCCTTCAGATTACCTCTACATCCTGAGGCCCTTCCTGTTTCTTAGCACCTCCTTCCCTGTGGCCTCTGTGCTGGGCTTGCCCCAGTACTTGTTTTCAGCTTTGTGAGCAGCTTGAATGCATGTAAGCTACATAAATCAGCTCTTTCTTGTGAAGGAGGAGTGAATACTGACCCTTCTAAGAAGCTTCTTGCAATTTGTTATCTTCAGAGCTCTTCTCGAGTCGTTAATTTAGTATTTGCAAGTAATAAATAAAAGAAGAAAGCCATCCATGCTATGATGTCTATTATTACAGACAAAACTTTTTCATTTCTTTAGTCTGGAATGTAATCCTTACATCATCTTTTTTTTTCTGGATTTTTTTTTTGCATTTAATTTCATTTCATGTTGGCAGAAGGAAATCCTGAGAGATTAGAGATAACATGCATCTACTCAGCCAGGTTCAGCAGAGTGTAGCAGCAGCCACTTGAACAACGGCTAGTTTTCAGCTGTTTGTATGGTATGAACTGTACAATTCCTTGACTGAAGAACTCTGGAACTACTCTTTCTTAGTTAATTTTGTATCCCTAAGTAAAAAAAACACTTAACTATAAAGACAGACTCAAGCACATGTGTGCAGTTGGTGACACTAATCACAACTGAAACACTTTTAGACTGGCTTACCGTGAAAATGGATTGACTTTTAAGATATCAGCACTGCCAAACAAACCAGGATTTGGATTTTGACTTACAGGTAATATTTTAGTTATACGAGCACAAATTGCTTGCGTAATCTGTGGTGGATCCAATCCGTACTTCATGATCAGTGAGTTTTAAAGCCAGTCAGCTTTGGCCCAAAACCAAGCATGACAAACATCAGGCACAGAGTCTTTTGTGACAGTTGGAAAGATTTGAGACAAAGTCCATTTCATCTTCAGTGTGTAATGTACAATATCTTTCTGTAGCAACATTCACACACTTGTCTTGCAATCTAGATCAGCAAATTGTTAGAAAATGTTAATATTTTTACTTTTTTAGTGTGTTTAATTAAAGAAACAAATGTGTACAAACATCCAGGCCTAAGGAGGAAAAAAATGACCTAACAGTTGCCTGCAGAACACGTGTAGTATAACTTGATTTTATTTGTGTGATTTCCTGTGACACTGAAATTTCACAATGAGATCACATCTAAAAATAAGCATTTTTCATTTCCTTTGTAGGACAGAAGTTTAAATGCAAACATTTGCTCTTAAATATGTCACCAAGATTTTAGTGCAAAACCAAGAGGGATGAAAGGTCAAAAGTTTTCAAAAGGCATTATTAAATGGCTGCATAACAGGAAGGAACTAGCTTGATTGTTCCGTAGCTAAGGGGCAGAGAAGATAATGCCAATGAGAGCAGAAGAGTTCAAGAAACAGCAATAGAAGTACAATTTGCCCAGTCCCTAACATACAGTTGAGTCAGCAGGGTAGCTGGATCTGTAACATTGCAGACATTGAAGTTTCTAACACGCGACCTCACCTGAGACCTCGTGTACTCTGGGGCTCAGTAGGTCAACAGCCCAAGGAGAGGCCTGCGTAGAGAACACACCTGGAAAGGGTTTAACAGATCTGATGCTTCTTATTGAGTCAAGGTTTGCTTCACTTAGCATTTGCTGCATGTGTCCGCTTGGTCCATTGGCAAATATGGAAAGTGGACTCAAAACAGCACTGCTTGCATGTGGGGCTAGATTCTGCCCTGACAGCTAATCACCTTGATTTTATGCTCAGCAAGAACCAACCTTACCCTCCTTGGTCACAAAAATACACACGCAAATGACTTAATTTGAGGGCAGATTGTGATCCAAGTTCAGTATAGAAGGCAGGCAGGAGTAAATAATTTATGAGCGGATTATAAAGTAAAGGAAATAGATATGTTGCAAATTAATCATGACTTAACCAATTCCCACTCTATCTAAGCCAGAAACATGCACAGAAAATTAATAGAGGGACTACTACATGCCAGCTGTTCAATGACAACTTAGTTAGATAAATTCCAGAGTAATAACTTTAACACAGAAATTGAAGAAAAATGTGAAATTCCTCACCAAAATAGAGACTTAAAGTTGACTTGTCAGAATGTCATCTATAACAAATTCTCTACAGAAACAGTTAAAAGGTTTGGGACTATTAATGTGATACATGTAATTTTTACTCATCCATGATGTATTGAAGAAATACTTCTCTTAACTTATCAATCCACCACAATAGCAAAATCAGCAAGATAAACCACAATGCTCATCCCACTCTATAACTCATAGTGTTTATTTTTTAAGATAAGACCAGTAAATATGCTCCATCTTCTCAGCATTCACGCAGAACCAAACAAATCTGCTTATTGTACATATTTTTGTTTAGATTTGGACAGAAGGGTAAAGCTATAAGGATTGAGAGGGTTGTCTACACTGGGAAAGAAGGAAAAAGTTCTCAAGGATGTCCAATTGCTAAATGGGTAAGTGATGCATACAAATGTTGACTATCTAGTTCATTGTGACAGTTCACGCAAACAGACATCAGTGATGTGTCCTCCTGGTAGGGAACACTATGAAACTTGAAACAGCTCAGTGGCAGCAGTACCACAGGATGCCTGTAGCCTGCTTTCTCCCCTGTCTAAGACTCCATTGACTTGTTGCGTGGAGAACAGAAAGAATAAAATTTGGCTTAAAGGTATGAAGATCTGACAACAAAGGCAGTTTCAGTTAGGTTTAAGATTCACACCACACATTTTCCTTGCTGTTTAATTTTAGCTTACAAGTAAGTCCAGTAAGTGCACCACTGTGTTTTTAAAATGTACTCCCAGTTCCAGAGAGGCATTAGGACACCCTCTTAGCAAACACTGTCCTGCTTCAGCACAAATTACCCAGTGGTTTGGGAAGGCTTAGGAAGACAGGACAAGGAAAAAGTGATACATGATTACAGTCTTTATGCACATCAGACTGCACCTTGTTTGCAAAAATAACTACAGTAGCTCAAGCACCAAGTATTTTATTTGAACAACATCTATTGCTTTCATCACTGTAATGTTTGTATGTAGTAAGGGCAAGTCATAAACCTGAATGGCTGATTACAAGTTCAGCTGCTTAAGTTTGGTAGAGAAAGCGAGGAAGCCTCCGTGGTCAGGCCTCTCACTGCTCACTTCCTTTTGCCTACAAGTCAAAATGGACCACATGAACCATAGGGCAAGTTTAGGAGAATATTTCTGCTGAATCAGAGTATGGAGGATACCGTCTCAAGGCTGGTTTCCACCATTATGGCTTTCCATGCCATCGGTCAAGCTTAGCTTCCTAGAGTCAGCTTCAATAAAAACTAAGTGTAGCACTGGCCTATATCCCTAAATGAGGAAAGCAGACTAAGTTGCCAGAAACAAAGATGAAGATAGAACTTGAAGTAACCTCTCCACACAGTCCGTAATGCAGAGGTTTCCTGTTCTCTTACTCTTCACATTAAGAAATGCATTGTTTGTGTTGGGGCTCTGGGGGTGTGTGTTGCTGTGTATGCAGGTAGTTCGCAGAAGCAGTAAGGAGGAAAAACTACTTTGCTTGGTGCGCGAGCGAGCTGGCCACACATGTGAGACAGCCATCATCGTGATTCTCATCTTGGTCTGGGAAGGAATCCCAACGAGTCTGGCTGACAAGCTCTACACCGAACTCACTGACACCCTGAGGAAGTACGGCACACTCACAAACCGGCGGTGCGCCCTGAACGAAGAGTAAGTGGAGCAAAGAGTATGCTTGCCAGATTTGCAAGCCCATCTTCAACCTTGGACCTGGCACCTCTCTGCTGTTATCCTGAAATATATGTAACTTCTCCAACTATTTCAGGCAGTTTTAAAACTCACAAACCTTGTGAGAAAAGCAAAGTAAACATTCTTATAAATCGGGGAAAAACATACCTATTGTGAAGCCTCACAGGATATTTAAAGGAAGAGATTGCCACAGGGCTCTGGGAAGCAGATACCTCCAACCTTGAAATAAAAACTAGATGCACTAAGTCATGGTATAAGACTACAGAAGCTAGCCTGAATCTAAAGAAGTTGCACTGTGTTGTTTTCGCATGTCTTTTTTGATAGCAATGAACATTCAGGCCAATATTAACACAGCTATCACTGTATGTTATTTTGACTGCATGGGTAGAGTCATATTAAAGCAATTATTGCTTAGCCCCTGCAAAGGGCTCCCACATTCTCGCAGTGCCCTCAGTGTACACCCCTGTCAGGAACCACAAATATCAGTTCCAAGCAAGGCACCACACAAACATACTCTTGAGCAAAGCTAGGTTGGTCACGAAAGTATAGAGACCCCATAGTCCTTGCTTAGTATCCATAAATTTTTCAGTCTGATAAATTCTGTTATAACTCATTTCCCTCCCTCTTTCGTGACTTCAGTATTTAATGATGGAAGACAATCCACAACCAGTGATTCCCCATTGGCAGAAAGCCGATGCTCACTGTGGGAGTGCCCCTGGGTGACCTGCCTGCTGCTACAGCCATAATCTTTTATTTTTTTAGACGGACTTGCGCATGTCAAGGGCTGGACCCTGAAACTTGTGGTGCTTCATTTTCCTTCGGTTGCTCCTGGAGCATGTACTACAATGGTTGTAAGTTTGCCAGAAGCAAGATTCCAAGAAAGTTTAAGCTGATGGGGGATGACCCAAAAGAGGTTGGTGTCCATTTCTAAAATGAGCTTCATTTGCAAGGAAATGTTTCCTGTCATTCTGCAAACACAGATACAGTACCAGAAATCAGGGGCCAGAGCCCTGCCTGAACGGCGTACGTGTAGGGTAATTAAATAACTGCCAGTCAAAACTGATTGATTCCAATCACTAAGCCAACTGAATTGACTGTCCAAATTCTGACAGATAGTGAAAGCCCTGAGACTTTGAAACTATGTTTTCAGGGTTCATAATTAGAGGAGAGGGCATAGCCTGACTAATTACGGGTGCATTAGGCCTGCAGTTGGTCATTCCCCAGTGGCAGTGTCAAAGGTTTACCAGCTGAAGGCTCATAACTTTGCAACTGGGAACCGGAGCAGACTGCCTGGAGATAAACATGATGGAAATCTGATATGACAGTAGGGAGAAGAGAGTACGAAGACTCATTCTGCGCACTGTCCGGCCCCAGTGAACACTTCCAGGCTAGGATCTGTGTTACAGCAAAATGGCAACTGTTTATAACAAGTCAGATTAATTAAAATAAAAAAATTACCTTAGCCTAGGCACAAGATAACTTTGAAGTAATAACTGCAGTGACTCCCGGCACCTCCAGCTAGTCATGAGTCTGGGAGACTCCCAATGGCCCAGTTTGGCTTTTGGCAAACACATGTAAATTTAGTCCCTTATTTGTGTACCGACACGTAGGTCCACAGCTTTTACTGTAATACGGTGTCTTAGATAAATCCAAGCCTTTCTTTTACACGAACAGAGAGCTGCATACCTCTGCATACTATGGTCTGTGCTGAGAATAGTACACTATCTAGAATATCTGAATTAACATAGAGGTTTTCCTCCCCACTGCTTTTCTACAGCCCTGAGAATTACATAATAGCTCTCCTCCGGTCATGCTGCAGCAGAAACCTTTATCATAGCCTGCGATCTTAAATCCCCTAAATTTTCTAAGCTGGATACCTGACTAGAGCCCACTAGGGCAGTCTTCCGACTTGCATTGCTGGATTTATTTCCCATGGAAGTCAGAGTTGGGCAGGGAAGATGGTTTTACCCTCCAGTCTTGTTCCCTCAAAGAGTTGTAGACAGCCAAGGTACATGTCCAGGGCCTACATCCCATACCATAGACATAATTTATGGACAACATAAATAGGATCCTCACCAATAAAAACTGTGGTAACCTACAGGCCATACAAAATCTCCAAGTTCTGGAAACAGTGACAAGGTCACAGCAAGATATTTCTGACAATTTCATAACATCATTTTGGAGTAACTGGGATACAGTCCCATAGTAGGAGATAGAAACTCCTAATGCACCAAACATGTATATCTCAAAACCATAGGTTTTGCACAGATCTTCACACATTTCTAATGTATACAAACTCCTAAACCCAAGTATGCTACTCCAGCATTCTTTATGCACTTGAAATTAAAAATAAGGGCCTCATGTAAGCATGTGTTTGAATTTGGGATTCTCATCCTGAGAGGATGAGGAGCAGTTTTGGAGTATTGTGTTAGAAGTCTTCATTTTTAAAGAGCAGTTCATTTTGGGAGTGTGTAAAAAAAAATTGTAGTCATTCCTGTGTCCATATCACTAACTACTAGACAGGCCCACAGTTCTGCATTGCTTAAGAACTGGGAACTTTTTAAGTCTGAAGTATTTAAATAATTTTAACTTGCTGCATGAAAAGATATTTCAGTATGTTGAAGTGCTGTCATTGCAATGTGGAAAACCCTTAAATTAGCCATATTTAGTTGACAGACCATTCTGATACTATTTCAAGCTTTCTGAAGAGTACTTTTTTCCCAGAAATTCCAGGAGGGAAAATAATAAGGGTCATCACATTGTATCTAAAATATCTCCATGTAGAAGAATGTGGTTCTTCTTAATAAACACCAAATTAAGTTTATAGTATGTGATGTCCTTGTGCAAGGATCACGGTACCCTACTGCTTCATTACTGTGAATCAGTAAAATTAAAAGGAGATTCAAAACAGTTACTGTCAAAACAAGAATGACAATCATCTAGGCCTTTACACAACTATCAGTGT
>WAAB01013477.1:0-126536 GCA_013389865.1 Piaya cayana | reverse complement strand
GGGGGGGGGGGGAGAGAGAGAGAGAGAGAGAGAGAAGGAGGGGAGAGGGAGGAGGAGGCGGGGAGAAGGAGGGGGAGAGGGGAGGGAGCAGAGGGAGAGGGCGGCCGGCGGAGGGCGGTCCCCGCGCTGGGCCCTCGGGGCGGCTCTGCGGGCGGCGGAGCGCGGCGGCGGCGCCATGGAGGAGCTGGCCACCGAGCAGGAGGCGGAGGAGAGTCACCGCCAGGACAGCGTCAGCCTCCTCACCTTTATCCTGCTCCTCACCCTCACCATCCTCACCATATGGCTTTTCAAGCACCGCCGCGTCCGCTTCCTGCACGAAACCGGCCTGGCCATGATTTACGGTGAGCGCCGCTGCCCCCGGGCGGCTCCGGGGAGCGGGACTGAGCCGGAGGGAGGGACCGCGCCCCCTGACATCCCGCCGAGCCCCTTCTGCTCCCCCTCTCCTCCCTTTCTGCCCCCGCTTCTGCTCCCCATCTTCCCCCTCCCTTCTGTTCCTCCCCTTCTGCTCCCCCTCTCTCCCTCCCTTCTGATACCCCTGATCCCCCCTTCTGTTCCCCTTCTCTTCCCCCTTCTGCTCCCCCTCTCTCCCTCCTCACCTAATGCCCCCCCTTCTGCACCCTCTCCCTTCCTTCTGTTCCCTCCCCCTCTCCTCCCCGCTTTCTGCTCCCCCTCCTCCAGCATCCCCTCCACAGAGATGCCCCCTCTGCTGTCCCCTGTCCTTGGAGTGGCCGTGCTGGCAGGGCACAGCGTTTCGGTGACCCTCCCCTCTGTAGGACGCGAGCTTACGTGGTGCTTCTAGGGGTTTGGGGAGCCAAGCAGTGCAGGTCCCGGCAGTAATGGCCTTATCCTAACGCCCTCACCGTGCTACGGCATGCGGTGTGTGAATTGGGAAAAAATGAGGAAAAATTTCTTCACCAAAAGGGTTCTCAGGCACTGGAACAGGCTGCCCAGGGAGGCGGTTGAGTCACCATCCCTGGAGGTATTTAGAAAACGGGTAGACGAGGTGCACAAGGATATGACTTAGTAGTGGACAAGTGCATTTGGACTTGATCTCAAAGGGCTTTTCCAACCAAACGATTCTGTGGTTCTATGATTCTATGAAAAGCAGCGTGTTCGAACTTCCATGCTCTGGGTTTTGTTCACTGATGATAGGTGTGCTGCTCTCATGGCTGGCCTGAGTTTGCTGGTTGCCAGCTGACTGCAGTGGTACCAGGCACCCCAGACAGCGCCTACAGGTCACAGTGAGCCTGCTCAGTGGAATAAGGACTGGACTAAGCTGAGTTTGTCCTCTCCGGCACCACTTTCTCCCTGGGAATGGAAGCAAAGGTGAAATAAATCCCTCAGCAGAAACTGTGTTCTCTTCTTGTTTGGTAGGGTGAATGATTTTGAGGGCTCTGTGCTGGTACTGTTAAGGGCTGGCACAGACATCTGCAAGTCAACCTAAACCTGCTACCTGGAGAATTCACTCTGCTGCAAACTCACACAATTGTGTTTTGTGTGCAGTTTGTTAGGCAGAACATAAACAGTTGCGATGAGGAGCAGCCATCCATTTAAAAAATGATTTGTCTGCCGGTGATTGGCCACTGCTGAAGTGCCAGCAGCACTTCTTCATGAGCTTAATAGGTTCCTGCCAAACGGTGTGAGGCACCTACCCGATGTTGGTCAGGATAAGTGTATCGAGGGTAACCGCAGATGAGAAATTCAGCACATGAGAGGAGGGAGAGAGTGAACCGTTTCCTCCCCAATGAGTACTACTGCTCTGGAGAGCTATAGGATTGCTTGCAGAGCAGTGGAATTTTCCTCTGCTGATGCTGCTCTTAAACCACCCCAATTTGCTCTTAGTCACTGATCTCTTTGCTGCATTGCTGTGTATTTCACAGTCGCTTGTTCCTGAAAACTGACGAATTCACTATTGGGCATATAAGTAAGTTATGCATGAGCATGATGATGACTAGCAGCTGAATAGCTATCAGGAGACAGTAGATTAACTGTGTATGTACTGATGGGAAGAGTCAGGGTAAGGTTGTATTGGAGATGTTTAAGTATGATGTTGGTAGTGTTGCCTTCAGAAAGTTCATTTACCTTTTATGACTATTTCAGTCGTTTAGGTGGTTTAGCCTATGGTGGAAATCTTGTGTATTTGGGTGTGCTAATGTATGCAATACAAGTACCAGGGCATCAAGGGCATTTGGGTATGCATTGATGACCCATGTGGGTAATAAGTTGTTCAGCTGGAGAACTTCTGCCTTTCATTAAGCTAAAACTAGTTTACTCTAATACCCACTTCCTGGTCTATGAAATGTACATCAAGTTAGGAATCTAGCATTCAAGTGCTGAAATTGTGTATTAGGAAAGGCACTGCACCACAGCCCTTTCTGCCATATAGACAGCACTGTTGAAGGAAAGATTGGCTCAAACCATTACATGTTCCTGGTGTGCCTTCACTTAAGTAATTTCATTTTCATAGGTCATTCCTCAATACACTCAACTTCTATATGAGCCCCTTTAGATATCCTTCTCACTCCCAGACAAACTGATTCTTGCCATATATATCATGGCAAACATCTGAGGAAACACGTTTAGCAAGTTCAGTTCCTTTCTAACATGGTTAGCCTTCATGCCAGTAAAACTCTGCTGAGACTCTACTTCAATTAAGCATTTTGTAGACTAACTTTAGAGCAAACAATATAGCCAGAAAACAATATAGAGAAAACAATATAGTCAGTGTCACTGTTACTGTCTGTTATACTTCTGATAACCAGGCTCTGCTCTTCAAATAGGAGTTTGTTCCATCTTTGTCGGTTGAAGGACAGCAGTTGAAGAAAGAGATGGGTTTCTACATTGCTGATAACTTTGTATCTGAGAAATGCACTATTTTTTTTTCAAACCATGTATTTGTGTAAGATGCATATGTTTGCTCATTCTTAAACAAAAAAATCATAAGGTAACATTTCAGCTGAAGAGTTTATAGTCCTAAAAGCACAAGTAGCTAGCATGAAACAGTTCTGGGTGTCTAGGTGCTCTCATAACAATGTATTTCATGATATGTTATTAGTATAGGTTCCAAACTGTGCACACTAGGTAACTTTCACATGGATTTATGGTCAAGTCTACAGCACTTGTACCATTTCCATTCAGTTTTTCTAACAGAAAAGTTAGAGGTTTTAGGGCAGTGATGGTCAATGCTACCTGAGTAAGTGGCTTTCATTTACAGGAGGAGTAAGCTAACAATTCAGTGCAAAATAATTTTTATCCTGGAGATAATGAACTGGGAGAACTGACTTGTCGCACCTGGACCCCTTCCAAAACACTTGATTTCAAAATGGTAAATATTTGGATGATTGTATTTGATCAAAGAGGCTTTGATGACCTGAGCTACTTAGAACTGAAGGTCTTGGTCGTTGCTTGCTTCTTTCACCCTTTAAGAAGAGGTGGTGACCTGACTTCTTTTTTCTTCTCTAGCCATGTTAACTTACAGTAATGTGCAATGAGACCTCTTTCCTTGAGCACAATAGGAATTGAGTGGCACAGCACTAGCTTGAAACAGTGAGCAGAGAAGCTGCTTCCAGCTGGAGCTTTAACCAGCTCTTCTCACTTACCTTCTCGGAGAATCCAGATATGACCACATCCTGTTCTACTTTCATGTCTTTGCTGCTGATTCAATCACATTTCTGTTAAAGACAGCATGTGTTTTACTCAGCTAAAAAGACCCATGGCCCAAGCACCTAGCCCTCAACAGAACAAAAGATTTTTCTGCATCCAGATTTGCTGTGTTACATATATAACTTATTTGTTCTAGCTGCTTCAGTTGAAGATTTAAAAGTCATTAAGATCATTATGTTGTCTCTTCATGTTTCTTATTTTCTCTCTTGCCACTGTCTCTTCAGTAGGCAGTCATGGCTTATCTGTATGTATTATTCTCATGTTCTAAATATGTTTCTCTGGAAACATCTGCTAAGATGTGAAATAACGTGAAGTTTGCGTGACTGTTTAATCACTTGCACATGACAAAATAAACCAGCGTTGTAACTGAAAATCTGATTTTTCATGAAGTGGTATGAAAGTTACAGACCTCAACTGCACATGCTAGGTCTGACAATTGTGTATGTGGAAGGGACCTAGCTTGTTTGAATGCCTTGAAATACTTTGAAGTATAGCTGCAGCTTCAGGCACAATGCTGATTTGAATTGATTATGTACCATGCCATCATTCTGTCATTATCCACAGCTCATTTTCTAAGATGAATTTGTCTTAGGAAGTGCTAGATACAATTGAATTCTGGCCTTGAAACTGTAACAAGGGTGTTGCTCTGTGAAAGTTAAATACTTGCATGGGGCAGATGTTCTGCAGCTGCTCCAGCTACAGTATTACTAATGCAAATCATTATGTAGCAATTAAAACCAACCAAACAAATAACCCACAACAGAACAATTAAGGAATTTAGACTTTACTGACACATGTATGCCAACTTGTGATACTGATCATGGTGCTAGTTTTTCTTTGTGCTGGTCTTGAGGCCCAACAGTAAAGTGTTCTACGCTGTGTTTTCCCTGAAGAGGTTCAACTCTCTTTGACAGGTTTCTTCACACCCTTCTGGGGAGCATCCCTGTGTGGTAGGGGGACACAGGACATGGACTGTGCACCTTGAGAGCTCAGGGAAGATCTTAAGGATGGGAAGTGATGGTAGCTCTCCAGTACCCTGCTCTTTTGGAAGCAGGTGTTTGTGTATGTAGGTGTGTCCCAGCAGATCCACTGGTATCGCTCCTATTAGGCAATTAGTTTGTCCCTTTTCGTAAGTGATAATTTAGGTAATTGGCAACCCACATATCGGTACAGGTATCAGTCCTACCAGGTACCTTCTTCACTGCAGGGTTGTTCTGGAACTGCCTGGGGACCGCATGTGCTAGTGCCGTAGGTAAAAGTGAAAACAAAACTGGAGTTGGATACGGAGAAAGAAAAACAATATGAGAAGAGGGATATAAACTTTCTGTTGTCTCTTGTGGATCAGAAATTGAGAGATAAGAGCTAAATGTTCAGGATTGAAACATCAGATTTGTTTTGAAATATTCTGTATCCACAGAGTAGATATAGACAAGACCTATTTTTAGCTTGTCTGTCTGCAGTGCCTCTTACAACTGTAGTCTCTACACATGCTAAAAATGATCTAATGCATCTTCAGGGCCATCAAACTAATGGCAGTGTTGATGCTTAAAAAAACACTTTTACATAAGCATTCTAATATTAGATTTAGGAGCATAGCTCTGGGCACCCAGTTTCAAGAATGTTATCCTTCCTCTGGTAACCTGCTTCTTCCTGGATATTCTTTTAAATTGCTTAGTTACAGACTTCCAAAGTGAGTCTTGCTCAATTTGTCTGTTGCTTAGGACATTTTACTATATTGCAAGTCTTGTCTCTGTTTTGTGGCCTGTGACTGCATGGAACTTCAAAATTTTACCTTCTAAGGGAAGTATTGCATCTCTGCTATGAACCTACCTGTGTTTCAGATTTGGTCCTCAGATTGAGTGATTGGATGGCTTATAAATTGCTAACGTTTCTGAAATGCCTTTGGAGTACAATTCAGCAGTAGTCCTAGAGCAGTGATTTTTATGTTGGTTTTTTTTGGTGGGCTTTGGAGAGAGCAGTGCTTTTAATAGTAATTAAGATAAGTTGGTTGATTTTTATGCTTGTTAACTTCAGCTTCATGAGATGTTCTATCAAATCAGCACTGAAATACCATTCTGATTATGACCATGAGCCAATTAGAGAGAAATGGCAGTCCTGCCTTTCCTTTAGATGAGGAAACCATTGGTGACATAACTGAGTGTTAGAGCTGATACTGCTCAACAATATCGCATGGTTGTAGGAATCAGCTGAAGGGGAGGGTGTTCTTTTGCATATAATGCATTTCTCATCTGAATTAGAAAGTTATCAAACAGATAACCAGTTCAGCAATACTGCAGAGCTGTGTGCCTGCTCAGTAATTGGTTGTGTTTGTTGGATTGTTCTGAACTAAGGGCAGATGATCCAATGTCCGGTGTGCAAGTTTGCTAGCAGACAGTGAGTTGGTTCTGCAGCACATTATGGGTTAGCCTTGCTCATCTCGGCCCTGTGGGAGCTTGAAGTTTTCCTTAGTCCAATTCAAAAGACCTTTTTGCAACTATTTCCAGTTTTGCTTTACTATCTTGCAACAGAAATATGACTATAAACAGGTCCTCCAAGGAATCTCTGTAAAACAACACAAGGACTGAGCTCTGTAGATGCAGAGTCTACAACTACTCCAGTAGCTTCTACTTGTGGTGCAGGTGAGAAGTCTGAAAAGAGGATGGTGAGGGAGTGTATAGAGGCTGTTGAGTCCTAGTGGAAACCCAAGCTGCTTCTCAGGTGCTGATAGTGTCCTCATCTTAATGCTGCTCACTGTACTTAGTCATTTGAGTTCTCTGCATTTTGGGGAGAAAGTGGATGGGACGTATCAGATTTGAGTTTTCAGTTGTCTACTTTTCCTTTGCTCAGTTAAGCCTTCATTTTATGAGTGACCATAGAAGGGCAATAGGGAGTGTTTCTTTGGCTATGTTAACAAAAATGCATGTAGCAACTGGCATGTAATCTTATCTCTGAGTTTGAGTATTGCATTGACCTTGTGCAGAACAGAATGAAGAATTCAGGCATTTATTTAATTAAAAGTTGTGCTGGACTGAAGTGATCCTAGCTGCACCATCTCTTGCAGTGTGTCTTTTTCTAGATATTTCTCACTTTCTGTGCTGTAGAAAGACTAGAGCATCTTAACACTGAAGTCACCTTCACCCCAAGGAATTAGCTACTCAGCAGGGTGCTTTTGGAAGTGCCTCTGGTTCATATCTACACCCCTACTGATCTAGAAACCAGAAATCTGAAGCCAGAATCACAGGCCAGCCATCATTTAAATAAATAAATAAAGTGTAAGCCTTGGAGTTATCATGTATTATAGGGCACCTCCTGCTGCCCAGAACAATATGTCTTTTCCTGTTGAAGCCAGAAGTAAAAATATTTTGGCTTTCCTATCTAATCCTTTAATAGGTGCTGCTACCATGGATGTTCTTTCTTTGCTCATATGCTGTGCAAATAACTTGAGGCTCTTGTTTCCACTCTGACAACCAGAAATACCACCTTGTAGACTTTTTTTTAAAACAGAGTCTTTATTTATGACTCAGGATTAATGCTTTATTTAAAACTTTATATAGCTTTTCTGCCCCTGCTTTACACTAAGTGGTGTCTATATTGAAAAGACATGATACAATTTTTTTTTATAAGAGCATTTATTTAGAAGGGGTTTTTACTTATATTGTAAAAAATACATATCTGTTCTCAGCAGATCACGTCTTTTCTGTTTCTACCAGAGACAGGTAATTGAGCTCAAATACACTACTTCTCCCCTCCATTAAAAAGCACTTCAGTGTGCAATTAACTGAGTGTGAAGACAGCAAAGAGCAATGGTACCTAACTGCTTTTTTCTTCATGTCCTGAAGTCAGACAATTCACTTGACTTTAGAAGTGCCTAAAGGCTCTTGAAAGCTATCGTGGAAGAAGCTGTGGGGTTTTTGGGGTTTTTTTGGTTTTTTTTATCAGGGAGAAATAGTCAAGGCTCACTCTCATTTAGAGTGGAGGAGATGAACTGTGCTCTTAACCAAGGGTGGTGCATGGTTTCTGTTCTTTCTTCTTGTCTTCAATATTTCATGTTCTGTTTCAATGACTAGGTTTAAGCTCTGCATTTCTCCTGACAAAGCTGTGTGTGAGAGTCATGCATGGAAAGAGACTGCACCCCTACCCAGTAGATTTGTCCTGGCAAAGTTCTTGTAGGTACAGTACTGCTGCCAGAGGGGTTTTGTGGGCTTACATGCGCTGCTACCTTGGATGGCCTGGCATCGGGGTACCTCTGCTACTGCTGGAGGGTCCTGCCTGTTAAAGCCATGCTGGCAGGGCTTGCAGGTCTGCTGCAGTCTGGACTACTTCTCCATAGCTACCATTTTATCTTTTTGCAGGGTTTTCAAATTACCTCCATCTGGTTGAAATAGGTTTTGAAGGCAACTAGGGACCACTGAAATACCTGGTGCAAACTAAGTTTATGTAATGCATGTATTGCTAATTCCTCCTCTGTTACCTCGTAAGCTCCTCGGAGGGGGCAGTTTGAGCTGTGGGTCTGATGGACACCTTGGTGTGCAGGCTTTGTAGAAATGATTCAATAAATTGGTACACTTGTTCTGAATGCCATGCCTCTCCATAGTTGTCTTTACTTCTCGCTTATGCTTATGAAAAATATAATTAGTACTGAGGAAATTTATTTTTCTGAAGTAGGTGCCCTTCAGCTTGTTCTCCTGCTCTCTCATTGTGAAGTTGTGGGACTATTCTTAACAAAAAGAGTGGAAACAAAAGAGCAGAGAATAAATGTGTTCTAAAATGCAATTAACTTGTCTGTGCTTAAGATGACAATCTTAAATGTGCTGACTGTGTGTGCACATGTGGTGTATGCAGCTGGAAATCTTACCATCAGTAACTCAAGATAAAGCTGCTCGTGTGGCTTGGTGTTCCCTACATGTGCGATTCGTCCCTTTGTCAGCTCTGCAGCAGGGTGTGCTGTGGCCATGCTCGGTGGCAACACATTGGGAGCGTAGTCATTGCTTCCGAGGCTCAGATGCTATCCCATGAATTCAAGAGTTGGATTAAATATGAAAACTGCAGTTAACCTTTGCCATTGCTTTGAATATGATATACTAATAGAAAGATGTTATAACTGCTGATATTTTTAAAATATCAAGTGTCCCACAAGGTTACGACTAGCTTTTCTTCTGTACTCTTGGAATCCACTAGAATGGATACTATCTGTTTTTTCACTAAATGTGAGAAATTATTGTTTTTTTACCTACTTCTTAGCAGTTAATATCAAGTCTTTAGCAGTGAAAGGAGACCTGCATTGAAAGCATCACATACCTCTCTGATGTTGTTTTACTGCTGCACAATCCTTCCTATTTTCTCTTTCCTTCAAGTCAGTCTTCATTGTGCTCTCTCATTTTGTAATGGCCTTTCTCCTGGGAATAATTTCCTTATCCATGAGACAGCTTGGCTGTTCTTCCTTAAATTGCCTTCTTGGTGAACTGCTATAGTTTTGCCCCAGAATCCACCCTCTCCTGCAGCTAGAGAACATGATTTACAGCCTGTGGTGAATATGCAGTCACCCTATAGAGTTGGACAATCCCTCCATCCAAAACTGGAAATCATGTATTCACATTCCCTGTACATCCAATGCTGTTACTTGCAATGTTAGGATCTGGTTGTTTCTGTAGGTGAATTACAAACTCTATTTTATGCACTGTGAAATATTTAAATAAATAAATAAATAAGTAACATTTGGAGATGGAGAGGAAGAGGCTTCACCTGGGCAAGTTTGAAAGTGATCTGGGTTGACTTCTTCATATAATGGCAATCATCAAAGACCTAACTAGGTTCTACCTAATTGACACTGTATATACTTGTCTATGCATGAGTCATGAAGTTGATAACCTAAGGTGGTTCAGAGAGCACAAGAATAAAATTCATGCTTTATTTGTGTTTGCTAGTAGATATCCTATTTAAACTTAGTATTCTTGGCCTGAAATGCCAATTTATTTCATATGGCTTTTAGCTTTGTTACGTAATTGCCTTTTTTTAAGTAACCTTTAGAGGATGGACTCAATAGAGGAGTTCAAACTCACACATGTAGGAAACTCCTTGCCTAGTCAGGAGTGATGTGCCACCTGAGGTGGAAGGGGCATTCACAGGTGACTTGAAGCAGGACTAGTGTCTCACAGGGTGCATATTCCCACCAGACACTGTTTACAGTCAATAGTTCTTGGAAGGAGGCAAGTGTTTTGGAGATGTGATGGTGTGAGTGAAGTAGACTTAACTCTTGAACGGGCTTTCACGTAAGCAGCTGAAGGCTAGTACAATGTTTCACCCTAACCATTCTTGCTTTTCATCTCTGCACAGCATTATATCTAACTTGACAAATATTTTGTTTATGAAGTTGATTTTTGTCTCTGGAAACTTTTAATATTATTTCCAACCATCTTAACATATGTTAGAGCAATGTGTTTACCTGCTCAACCCCCAACACATTCTTCAAGCTTCAAGAGCTTCAATGGAGAGATTGTGTTTCTACACCAGGTTTAATTTTCCTCTGTCATTCTGACTTAGCAAATTCTCTGGAAGTTTGCTGCTCCTAAATCTCTGTCTCAGAAAGAACCTCCTTAAAACACATAAATTTATTTACCTTCAAAAATACAGTGTCTGATCGTCCTCCTAATGATCTCTTAGAGATTCATGGACATAAAAATAGTAATTTCCTCAGCGCTGCGTGCCGCAACATCTAGCGAGTGATTTCCTGCTGGTAACTTGCTTGTTAAGCTGCAGTAAATAAATATAATTGCAGCGTACTCAGTTTTGTGTGCCTGCATCAAAAAGAGAAATGTCAACATAGATAACTTGGTGATAACTTGTACTTGATCATCCCCTCTTCACCACAGATTAACCTCAGAGAACTATAAAAAGAGTTTATTTCTCTTGCTGGCAAGTGCTTGAGTGTGTATTTAAATGTTTTCAGTTTTCAACCCTAATGATTTTGGGATCTCTTACAAAAAGTAATACCTAGGGCCATTATATTTATTGTTCATTGTACTTCAAACACTTAGGGATAGCAGGAACTTTGCATTACATGTTGTGTGTACATATGGCAGAACCCCTCTCCCTAAGACTGGAAGGAGGTGTAACCACAATCTACTTTATGATTGTGAACATGTACTTCTTAGCCTGATGAAGCTAAGGTGCCCCCATCAGGACCTCAATCTTTTAGGTACTGCTTAAACTTATAGTTATGTTCTTAAAAACAAGCAAAAATACTTCAGAAGTGTTTGATTTGTTACGCTCATTGGCCAAAGTCATAAGTTGTCTTTTCTCTGTTACTAGACCACAAGTTATTTCCCTGCATTAGGTGCAGCACAGTGCCAAGGGAAACAAGGGACTCCCTAAAAATAGGAGGAAGATATTTTTATGGATTTCAGGAGTTGTCTTTTTTACCTTCTCTCCTTATAGGTGAGCATAGACCCCTCTGGGGTTTGAGTATTGGTTTGTGATCTTACCTTTTAGCTCCCCTGAAAGAAGTACTATTCTTACCCTGCCCTTCTAATTTTTTTTGTAGGGATTGACTAAAACTCTTCCTTTGTCTCTTCTCCCCTTCTCCCCAAGATGCAATCCGGTGGGTCTCTTCCAACCTGGTTGTTCTATGATTCTATGATTCTTCATATACCAGACCTATTTTTTTTTTCAATCTAAACTAAAAAATTTGGCTTGCTTTCCTGCCTTTTGTGAACAGATAAATGGTTCAAGCTCAGACTGATTGAAATAACGTGTTGGTATTTTTTTCTTCCCCCTGCTACCTGAGTCTTGTCCACTGCTCAAACCAGTTCCTTGATCACTACTGAAGTGATCTGTACCTGATCTGTACCTTGTCTTCAACTGCAAGTTGTTTAAGCTGTGCAGGTTCTTTCTAGGTAATGCATGTGTAGGATATTAATTCCTGCTGATCACTACACAGCTACAGTCAAGGCTACTACAGCATCAATTCCTTTAACGTTCTTTTCAAGACATTAGAGAAGCCTTTTCTCCTAGTCCCTCTCTTACTTTGTTGCTGTATTCTTAGCTGTTGTGGTTACGTGAGTATTGTTTTGGATTTTTTAGTTGACAATGTATGAGTCGGTGTTTTTGCAAAGTAAAAGGTAAAGATGCCACTGTCTTTAGGAATATTTAATTATAACAAGTGAGATCTAACTTTCAGTCCTTGGACTTCCAAAGAAGGCTTAAAGTTTGAGTCAAGGGCCAGGTATAGATTGCTCAGCTATAAGACGAAAACTTGAACTGCTGACAGCTGTTTACTACTCATTTATGTTATAGAACACTCTTGTAATGGCAAGCAAGGAAATTAACTCAATTTATGACACTAGGTTATAATGAATTTGTAAAAAATAGTCCTTTAGTGAATCAAATCTGCTGGGATCTTCAGAACCCATAATTGCAGAAAAGAGCAATACTTAAGAATACAATTGACAGCTTTTGCAATAATGGCAAAGTGCCAGAACCCAAATACTATGAGATCAGCATGGTGTTGGCTGGATGCGGAGACCTTTGAACTGGTCACATTTCTGACCCACGTGTGTGCACCCACGTACAATGTGCCACCTCCCAGTTGAATTGCTTGCTTTCCAGAGTAGCCTGTTCTTGTGTAATACTCTCTGTCTGAGTACAGAGACAGTGTCCTAATGCTTCATTTGGTTGGAAATGGTATTCCCTTGCATTTGATCTAATATAGAAAGTATGCTATTTTACATGTAGAGATAGTATTTTTTTTCTAATGACTAAAGAAAACTTTGTCAGCCAAACAAAGATAGATACCCTCTTCCTTTTGTCCTGAAACCTAAACTGAGTGTATATATATGGCAAATATAAGAGGTCCATGAGTCATATATTGAAATAAATGCATGATCAGTGGTAGTCTGATGCACCTTAAGTAATCATTAGGCGTATTACATTAGACAGTTCTTACTAGGTGATTTGCCTGTCATGTTGTATTTGCCTTACTAGTTGATAAACTTGAAACAGCTCTTCTTGACAAATACAGATTCATGAGGAGTTCCTGAGCAGTCAGGGGTTTTGCATGGTTCAGAAGGCAGTGGGCTGGTGTGACCAAGAAGGTGTTCTGGAGCTGTAAAAAGTATTGAGAAGACCTTACCAATTCCTGTTAGTCCAGGGTGTCCTGGACTTTTTGTGGGGTTTCAGTGTTTGCCATGACTTAATATGATGCATTGTGTCCATTACTCATCTCCTAAGATCCACTCAGTCCTTTGTTTCTGTGTGATTTGGTGACAGATTTGTAGTTTTGAATTTAATGAAAAATCTTCCCCTTAAACTGCTGGAAAAGAAGATCTTCTGCTTGGAGAGTAACCAAAGCTGAACTTGGTGCCTCAAACAAATCTTTAAGTAGAGCCTGGTCATTGTGCTGATTTTTAAATCTATAGATTCCATACTTTTATTGATACTGTCTGCCACATTTTTTATTATTACTTTTGTGGTCTAAAACTTGGCTGACTGCAATCTAAGTGTTTTTCCAATGATCTGGTAGTTCAGTCTGTCAGCAGGAGTAACTGGATATGCTTTTTGTTTATGTTTTCGTGTTATAACACCCCAGAAGGCAACAGTTTGTCCTGCACTCATCTGGATCTCAACCTGAAATGTTACGGTAGCAATGATAATGCTGTACTCATCCTCAAAATTCTGCTATTCCTTCTGATATATTAGTTATGCTAGAAGAAAATGATATGTTAAACAGTCTGTTTGCTTCCTTCTGATAATTAGCTCCAAACCCAAACCAGATCCGGTATACCTGTGGGTCTGTTATCTAGGTAACACTTAATTGTAAGGAGCAGTTATCCAACTTGATCTCTCATTTATTGTTGCTTAACCTGCTCATATTTCATAACAAGTCCTCTTGCTTAAATAAGTACAGCTTGTTCAAAAGCTTTGAAAAAAAATGTAATGAATGTATTTACTGGGTTGCATTGTCTATTGTATAATCTATTTTTAGAATTTGGGAGGCGTTTTCTTATTCATATTGGGTTATAGCAAAAGCATGGTGCAGCTGGTTTGCCTGCTACTGAGAGAAGGCTTGCCGAAGCAGTAATTCTTTCAAGGTCCTTGGCATGAATAGACATCACAGCAGTAATTTTTCTTTTCTCAAGAACTACGTTAATTGCTACAGCTTCAGAATATGTCATTGTCAGGAGCTGATGTGAACACACTTATTGTACAGAAATGACAGAATGCTCCACAGTGCCCATAATGGCATTTCTGCATATCTGTTACCTTGTTTGATTTTTTTTTGTTGTTCCTTCTTTCAGAGAGTTATTGATTCCTAGACAAAGGAGTAAGGGAAGGGTAGTAATTCTGTGTATTTGTGAGGGAGGGTGCTATGAAGCAACTTTATACAGAAGCGCTTTGCAGCTTTTGAAATACAGCATTTGAATGGTGTAGTACTTCATAAACTCTTTTAAAGTCAATTTCCACTATTTTCTTGTTTTGTTTTGAAGAAAGTGTACATCCTCTAGCTGACCTTTGTACAGATCAGCAAGTCTTCAGTGCGTGCTCTGAAAGCTTGGGTTTTCCTTGGATAGATTTTCATTAAGGCTGTAGTGCGGTTCTGTACGATCTAAAGAAAGCCTGCATTCATAAGGATTAGTGCATCTGCAAAGGAGGAAGAATAAGTAGGAATGATGAACTCCGGTGCTTGTGAATGGGTGGATTGTCCCAGGCATTTCTTCATTTGTCTGTATATTGAGAAGTATTTGGGCTGGCAAAAAAAAAAAAAGAAGTTAGCTTTGGGTAACAGTCATTTTATTAAAAGCACAGTAGAGTGCTTGGAGAGAGTGTATTCCAAGACAGCATGTAATATACTAGTGTATCTCTCTTAAGTCGGAGTTGATTTATTTGTTTCTCACTACAAGTTTGTAACTTTAAACGTAAATTCTACTTTCCATTGCTACCTGTGCATATCTTATCAGACAAATCTTATCAAAAAGGTACTTGCAATTCCAAGTGGGATGTTGCATTGTGTTATGCCAGGAGTACTCAAGAAGGAAGACCTTGCTATACTGGATGGAGATCAAAATGGATTCTGGAGCTTGAAATGTTCCCTATATTCACAAATACCAATAGTACTGTGACCAAGGACTGTGTGCACCGTCAGATTCTGCTTTGCCTTTATCCCCATGCAAGTTTTCCCATGGCATTCTGATAAAGCACTTAAGTGGTTCTGTCCTCAGCGATACTGGTCTCTTCAACATGGTGTTAATCAGGAGTAAATGGTCACCTAGCAGTTCTATGCTAGCATGCTCTTATGTAGCATGCAGCATTTTGCACTACTCCAGTGCCAGAGCAATGAAATAACATCTCATGTCACCAGTTTGCTCTTGATGGAACAGTCTTGTTCAGCTCCAACCAACACTTTAAATAGATAAAACATTAGAAAGCTGGTACAATGTAATTTAAAATAAAGAATTAGAATGAAATTGCTTGGAGAAGCATCTTGCGTGGTATGGGTACCCAGTGTGATCCATCTGTGATTGTTGCTGCTAGAAGTTGTTAATTGAATATTTGCACTTCTGTAAGCAGTTGCCCAGCTATTACCTGTTGGACTGGACTTGTATTGCTATATTTGTGTCACAGGTTTTCTTTCTTTTAATGTTGCTATTGAATAATTTTGAGAGTTTGCACTGAAGGAATGGGCTTGCATAGGGCATTGATGCGAACTAGCTTCTGCACTGCTTCTGGCACGGAAGATCAGATAACTTTGTCCAATACTACTATATTGTATGGTCATGTGGACTCCTGAGATATTTCACCAAGTCTTTTGGAAACTGCAGAAGCTGCAATAGACACACTCCAAAAGTGTACTAGACCAACCTGTGCTCTGCTTATTATGTAGATTCTAAGAAATTACATCGTCATCTTCCTATTGTGAATCTTACTTATATGTCAGACATTTCTTTCTAGTGAAGTAAGTGATTGTCTTAATGGCTGCAATGCAAAGTCTTTTCTTGCTATGATATGATCTCTTTTTAATTTGGGAGTCTTGACTTTCTCTTTTTTAATTATTCTTTAAAAAATTTCTGTGGAGGAGCGAATTTATTTTAAAGCTCAGACATTAATAAGGATGTGCCTTAAACCTAGTAAAATAACTCGTATAAATGTTATTTGACAGAACTTGTCTTGCTTTTTGAGACACTTCCTCAGGAACTGGAACTATGAAATGTTGTTCTGATAGAAATATTTTCTGCTCTTTGCCTGAAAAAAAACCCAGATTATTTTCACGCAGATGTGTGTTTCTCAAAAACTGCAATGGCATTAGGTGAGGATATGACAGGGACCACTCAGCGTGTTAGTGTTGGATTGCAAAGTCTTGAGTCTTGTTGACATCTCTGCAATTTGTCTGGCCTTAATATTTAATAAATCTGATACTTGTGATCTCTGGAGTGAAAGCAGCTGTTCTAAAAACTGCCTTGTGCCTTTGCTAGTGTTCTCACTAGGCTCTTTAAAGTCAGAGGTGTGCTTACATCACTGTGGCTGGAGGGTAAAGCAATAATCATCAATTTTATGGTTCCAAAGAGGGCCTACAGGAAAGCTGGGGAAGGAGTCTGTTAAGGAATGCAGTGATAGGACTAGGGGCAACAGTTCTGAGCTGAAAGAGGGCAGTTAGATTAGATGTTGGGAAAAAAAAATTTTACAGTCATAGTGTTGAGGCAGTGGCACAGGTTGCCCAGAGAAGTCGTGGATGCCCCGTCTCTGGAGATGTTCAAGGCCAGTTTGAATGAGGCTTTCAGCAACCTGATCTAGTTAAAGGTGTGCCTGCCCATGTCAGGGGAGCTGAAACTGCATGATCTTTAAGGTCTCTTCTGACCCAAACCATTCTATGATTCTGTGTAGCACAGCAAGACCTAGGTTTTACCCCGATCAGTGGGAACTACTGCAAGTTCCAGGTTCCTTTTCAGGAGGGGGAGAATTAAGAGGTAGGAAACTTGACAGAGGCTGCTTGTCCAGGCAGCACTACAGTGTTCTGGTTGTCCACTTGATGCTGAGTGGCTCACTGGGATGTAGACTTTTCCGGAGGGAGCTGGTAATCGAGTGCACGGGAAATACCTGAGAGGTGCAACCAACTACCAACTCAGTGAAATGGCAACAGCCAAAGCTGTGGTTAAAGGTCTGATGATGTGCTGGAAAAGAGCAGATGGGGCTGATCCGTGAAGACAGCATTGTGGGTTTTTTTAGTCCTGCCAAAAGCCATGGGGAATCTTGAGGAAATACAATCTGAGTAAACTGGTTTAGGCAGTATCTGTGAACATAAGGACTCTTTCATTTTCAGACTTACGTTTTCAGCTCTGGTTTTGTCTTTGGATACACAGGAGTCAATTTTCAATATTGCTATGTGTCTACAGGTTCCCATTAGCTAGACTTACTTGTGGTAGTGAAAAGTGTTCATCCTCTGCACCTTGTGTCCCAAATTTGCTAGCTTGAGTTGGAGACTGCTGTTGATACAGCTGCTTTTTCTGGTTTTTGAGCAGCTTAAAAAAAAAGAAATCTGACTTCCTTTTCTTTGCCTACAGTAGAAAGTAGAAAGTCACACACAAATGATTAAAAGTATTTGTTGTTACATTAGCATATTTCACCAATGAAATCCATGCTGAACATGGTAACGCTTTGAATCATTTTTGTGTAAGAAGCTGCATAGCTGAAATTGAAAAGAGCAGCTCTAAGTTATGTGGTTTAGGAGTTTTTCTAGAACTATTCAAAAAACCTTTCCATTTTTAAACCCACAGAAGTGGCTTTTTCTTGGTCTTAAAAGTGTTTTTAGCATTTTTTTAGTCTGAGAAAAGTTTATCTTTGTGGAAGTAAAGTGAAGGCAGAATTAGCTGATGCTGTATTTCACTTGAAAAATCTAAACGGAAAGGGACAAATAAAAGGCCACAAAAGTCACATCTGAGCAGTCATGTGACTGATTACTTAAACTCAGTATGAAAAAATGGTAAACGATATGCATGGTAAGCAGCAGAGCTTGGTTTCATGGCCTGCTGCTTCTCTGTGCTACCTTGGAGGGATGGGTGCGAGTCTGTCCTCTATTTTAATGGGAAGTGGGAGTTATTCATGGTTCTGTTAGCAAATGTATGGGTTGCAAGGCTTTTATACATACCGTTCTTTTAAAACCATGTTGACTTAAGTAATTTTCTAACCCCTTGTGTTGATAAAAATCATGTAATGAGAAACAACTTAAGGAAGTTTGGAGGACATTTTGGTGATGCTTATCTGAAGCAGCTATGAAAGTGCAGTAGTTTGAAACAAGTGAAATGGAAAAAAATTATTTTGGCTTGGTATCTACCTCAAAGGGGGCCCATACACCTTGGGATGCCAGAATTGCTTTATAGCGATTATTTTGCATATGTCCACACTCAAGATTTTAGAGTGGGACTGGGGTTTGTTGTTTTAAAACAATTTGTATGGGAAAACCTCCTGATTCTATCTGAGAATCTCTTGTGTTTATTCTTGAGGTTGCTTCTGTTTGAGAGAACATGCAGGGGAGAGGAATGAATGGCTAAAAGACAGTATAAATAAATAGCCATTTTTAAGTGAATAAAGCTATGATAAGAGCGAGTTCAGGGGATGTGCAAGCGTTCTGCTCGTACAAGTGAGATCAGTCTTTGGAAGGATATTTTACTCCTTACCTTTTTCTATCCCGCTGAATGGTCTTGCAGTAAGCCCCTGTGGTGTCAGTAGTTGCCCTGGATGTCAGAGAGAGATATTACTCCATGTAATGAGAATTGGCTGGTCTTTATCAGTAATAAATCCAGCCTTACTTGTGCTTGCTTGGCACCCTTAGTCTAGGAGGAATATGAAATCATAGGCTGCCAGCTACGTTTGTGCCACTAGTGAGATGTGCTGGGGTTAGAGTAGAGGTGGATGCAGAGGGGAGCCAGCCTAGATACTATTGCTCAGGCAATATGATTGCCACAGTTGGCAAAAAGGCTGGAAGAGATGGCATAAAGGCTGGAAGAGTTGGCAAAAATATCAGAGCAACAGCTGGGATCTGTCAGGAGCAGGCAAGGAGGCATCAGTCTGTAGTGGGAGCAGGGCAAGAAGTTAGTGAATAGGAACAGTAGGATGAGTTTGCCTGAAGTAAGGTAAAGCTTGTACCGATCTAGGAGGGAAGAAAGGGTGATAAGAGGCTGTGTAGGAGGCTGCCAATTGCAGCTGTGGGACCTCTGGACACTGTGCCACTTGTGAGCAAGGCTGAGCTTTTGGCTGGCTTTTCTTATTGCAGCTTGTAGCGCAGTCTTTCTTCTTTAACTCATGGGAATCAAGAGGACAGAAGCATCATAAAACTGCTCATGTGCTGCAAGCTGCAGTAGCAGTGATTTGCCTGGCTTCCACAGATTGGTACTGAAACAACTGATTAAATTGTATGCAATATATGAAAGCAGAAAAGGCAGTCTTCAGCAAGTCACAGTAGATTGTTCAGCTATCAGTAAGTTCCTACAAGAGTACTTCCTGGCTCTTTTTGGTTCCCAGCATGTAAAGTGGGATGGATGTCAGAGCAGATGGATCCATGGGTTAAACAGCTGTAAAATGGGATTGAGAATTGTGGTGTGTTTGAGAGAAGGCCACGGCCACTGAAGTGCCTGTGCTCAGAGCAGTCACCCTGAAAGGAGAAACAGAGGGAACGTGTGGCTCCTCAGTTCTGCTTTAGGAGAGTCTGTGAGTATTTTGATGTTGCAATAACAAAACTTCTATAGTCAGACATAATGATCACAGCAAGCCAGAATTGTCATCTTACTGCTATTTCTGCCTTTTTGGGTTGGTGAATTTCCCTGTAAGCCACAAACTGTCTTGTAAACAAGTGCTGGTTGGTCGTCTTCTGCCCACAGCTAGAGTGTGGGGCTTGCCTCAGCAAAACAAGTTTCCTTGAAAATGCTGCCAGCTGACAACTTTTGTCTGTTATGCAAAAATCTTTGTGATGCAGAGTTTGGTTCATCCACCTTGCTCCTACTTCTTTCTTTCCTTTTCTTACTAAGACTTTGCCTGGGCTCCTGACCTAATCAGAAGTTCTCAGAAATAGTTTTTTAGGATGAAAGCCTCCACTCATGTCCAGCGCAGAATTCCTCATAGCAAGAAAACAGCCTTATCTATAGTTAGCAGAATCACAGAATCACTAGGTTGGAAAAGACCCACAGGATTATTGAGTCCAACCATTCCTATCAAAATTCCTAGCAGCTCTCCTTATAGTTGTTATGGGGTCTTTGAAACGAAAGTCATGCTGAGATAGATATAATTCCTGCCTGCTCCCCCTTCATCTTCCTCTTGTGTCAAACCTTCAAGATTAGATGACAGTGTTACCAAAGAGATTGCTGCTGCTTAATGAGTTTCAATTGGGTTACAGATTGAAGCCTGACTCCTTGCAATGACAGATTAATAACTCCTCTTGCTGATGCTTTACAGCACGTTTTAGATGGGGAATAATTATTGTCTGGGCTTTTTTCTTTTAAACTGAGAAGCTTAATTTCTTGCCTGAGCCAGGTGATACTACTGTAAAGCTTTTTGTAACAAGTGGCTTGATGTTATTGTTTCTTGATCTCTGTGGAGCTTGTGACCTCCTGTTTGCGATATGCCGAGTATGTCTAGCGTGCATATGCAAATAAGGAGAAAAGCAGTAAAAAAATACAACAAATAAATAGGAAGTTTTCTCTTGTATACTATAGACCTGCTGCTGTTCACACTGTTTGTTCTTCTCAGGTGTCTGCCAGTGTGTCTAGGGGAAACAGTCTATGTTTGGGATTTTTTTTCCTCATCTGGTTTAGAAGACTGTGTTGAAAGAAGTGCTTCAGGTCTGCTCCTGCTGCAGGGGATTGGGGCAGTTGCAGTTGGCATCCTGGAAGGAGTCACTTCTGTGTGGGGCAAGGAGAAAGAGTCACAGTGGGACAGAGGCTGGTGTCTTTGTGGTTGCCCATTGCTGCTCGCACCTCTAGGAACATGTATTATGTTAATATGTGTATAGCTTTCACTGCTTTAGGATTTATAGCTAGGGAGGATTACTTATATTTTTTTTAATTCAAAGAAATTTTTAGGAAGTTATTTATAAAATATTTAACAGCAAATGCTTTGTTAAATCTCTTTTGCATGAAACAATAGTTATGCAGTAAGTCAGTTTTAAAAACACGTGAATGAGAAGACTTGAGATTAGTTGCAGAATTTGAGCTTCTTTGCAGTTTCTGACAAATACTTTTGCCTTTTAGAACTGTGGTATTTGATTTCCAAGTTGTGAGTGTTTCTTTAAATTGTCTTCTGTGGTTTGTCTGAACTCTTCCACTGAGTCACCCACTGAAGTTGGGATTTGGGTCAGTAGCCCTGACTCACAGTCCTGTGCTTGGACCAGAGGCCACATGTTCTTAACCATAGGACAGTAATTTCTGCCAAGGCTGAGACTTCAGTTTAGGCTGTTCAATATACGGTGCGGGGTTGGAGGAGGATGTGTGTGTCTTTTTTTTTTTTGTCTTATTTTTGCTTGTGCTGCTTTTTTTTGCTTTTCTGGATCTTTGGATTCTAGGGGAGAGTACAGGGACCAATTTTTTCTTAATGGTTATCATTTTACTGCAACTTTATGATCATGTTCCTGAAGCTGCCATCTTATAACTCCTGAAAAATTAGTTTGTTCCAAATAACTCTGCTATGAACATATGAAGCTATATGTGAAACTTAATAGTTCTTCAGAAATTAACTATTGAAATTCCAGAGCAGTCATCTGCTTAAATCTCTCAATAGCTGTATTTTTAAATTAATTTTTTCTATGCTGAAACCTGTTCTTTAACCCCATTGTTACTAAGAATATATATTGCAGAATAAAGTGTATCTGCCTGCCTCAGTAGGTCTTAATTATTTTTATTTTACTATTTCACTACATAGATGAGTATGTAGTTCACAGTAACATGACACGACCTGAATAAGAAATTATTTCCCCTAGGAAAGAACAGAACAACAGTTAGTCAGAAGGTGGTTTTGACCATCAGACATTCTTGTGGTTTTTTTTGGAACCCAAGGCTTGGAAGGTGAGGGTGTGCACAGTGTACACGTGTCCACTGGTGCAGAGCCAGCAAGTTAATTCGACATTTGGTTTTGCACAATGTTCCAGTAACTGTTTCTTTTTGAGTGAACTGTTTATTTAAATTCAAAACTATGCTTGGTTTGGCTTATTTAAAAAGTGGATAAAAAGCTGACTACAAAGATGCCCTTGATAACGTAAGGCTATGTGTGTCTACAAGGAAGAATTCCCAGCTTGTTTACCATCCTTTAACTTCCTTATCTAAAATAGCCCTAAGGCAATGAGAAAGCATGACCTTGAACCTGTTATTTAGCATTTCGGGTTTTGGATATCCCCAAAATTTCCTTCAGACTCCAAGAATCACCTGTTTCCATTCCCTGCCAAAAATGCTCCCCCCCCGCCCCCTTTTTTTTCCCCTTTTCTTTTACTGGAATACATTGAAGACTTGTCTTGTGTTGACGCTGCTAAACATAAACTGCCAAAGACGACGAGGATTAAGTTCAAAACAGGTTTCTCATTTTTCAAGTCTCTCATCTTCTGAAGTGATGTGACAAACTGATGAATGCCATGCTGGCAGCATTATCCTGTTAAAGTACCTAATGGGTTAGCAGTGCTGAGTGCAAGATGTTAACAGAGATATACAGCAGTGTTCCTCTGCTGTCCTGTATGGCATTGTACTCTGAATGGCAAGCACAGGGTATAGAGTCGGTCACTAGCACTTCTGAAGGTAGCATGTAACAGCTGATCTGGTTTTGGGGTTTGGTTTTTTTGTGTGTGTGTGCAAAACTACCAGCTCCATTCTGGGTCAGAAACAGTGTTTGAATTGCTTTGTAAGAAATGTTGGGAATTCCTCATAAATCACCATCAAATTTGAAGGTGTGGACTGTGAGTATTGAAGGTTGACCCTGTATTAGAAAAAAATACTTTCTCTGTTGGTGTTTCAGGTTATTTATTTACAGTAAAACTTTCCAGCTGGTATTTTGATGCACACAAGTGTCCTAGAGTAAAACAAACTATGTGATAAATATTGTGTATTATTATTAGGTTTTTTCCTTGAAAATATTTAAAGGACTTTCTTTCATCCTTCTTGCCAAATTTTTCTTCAACTTTGTTTCTTCAGGCTGGTAAAAAGTTTCTTTTGAGCATGGGGAGAGAAAAATAATGTAGACTTTTAAATGTAGGAAGTCCTTTTTACATAGTCTTTGTGGGTTTTTTTGAACACTAACAGCTATTTTACTCTCTGTCACCTTGCACCACTGGGAAGCTGGTGTCCTAGTACCAAAGTGTGCTGCTCTGTGTGGGCTGTGCTGAGGGGAGATGGCCTGTGTGCCAAGGTGAGCCTTGATCTCGCTACTGACAGTACTGCCAATCAATGGTTTGCTGTAGTGTTGCTTTCCAAATTTACTACTTTTACGTTAAAACAAACAAAAAAAGAGGTGGGGGTAGGGGGGAAAAGGGCTGCTTCCTAGTGCTTTCTCTGCTGCATCACAGATTTTGCTTTTTGGTATTTGTGCGGCACTAACTGTAGTTGAACATCATCTGGTCACTCCTGCTTGCTTTCCATAGGGTGAGTTGTGGCCCAGGGCAGGGAGCAAGTCAAGGTGGACTGAGCAAGTAAAAGTATCCCATTCCTGGTCTGCTGGATCACTTTGGCCATTTCTTCTCCTCTGGCCTAGTTTGAGTCAAACCAAATAAACAAAACCCTAACTCACAACACCCTCTCCCCAACACCCCAAAAACCCTAACCCCAAAGCAATGGAAGTCTCCAAGACTGACCCAGGAAGCAACAAATTTGCTTTTAAAGAAACCTTTGCAGCATGAAGTACCTACCTGAGCAGTCTGCTTGTGGAAGAGTATGAATAATAGAATTATGTAGGCTGCAGAGGACTTCTGGAAGTAGTCTTGTCCAACCCTCTGTTCACAGCAGGACCCCACAGCTTGTGTCACTCAGGGCTGTACTAGGGTGGTTCTCAGCTATATGCAAGGATAGGGATTGCATAGCCTTTTGGGGTAAGCCTGTGCTGGTGCTTAGCCAATTCATTGTTTAAAAGGAAAAAAAAAAAAAGAAGCAAACACCAAAACCAACCCTTGCCTGTTTGTTTTGCCTTTCCCCGCATTGCAACAAATTAGCGTAATCACTATGCACTTTTCAAAAAAGTGAGTCTGTCTCCTCTCTCTCTTCCTGCTACAAACTGCAGTAAGATTGCTACTGAGTGTCTTTTAGGCTGAAACATTGTTAATATAAAGCACATTCCTTGAGGAAGGACCCTTAGTATTTGTTGTCCTGGCTCTTTACCAGGAGGGGATGAAGGAAGCTGTGCCTGCACAGGTTTGAGTTCACCCATTGATCCAGTCCACTAGTTCACAGTTTGAATTCACTGATTGGACTGTGTTGTGGTGTTTGAATACTTCTGGTTCCTGCAGACTACTGCCTGCTGAAAGTCCCCAAAACCTTTCTTCAAGAGAGAATTGGGCTCCCCAGGGACAGGTGCTCATAGTTGTACATCTAAATTCAAATCCTCACTTTGGAGAGTTCTGTGCTCAAACAAAACCAAAAGTAAATATGCCATTTTAAATGACCCTAGCAGTCTTTTTTTTTTTTAAAGAGTTTTAATGCAGTTAAATAAATACTTGTTCTGTTAGTCCAGATTCTTCATAAACTCTTTACCAATGAGACCTTGTAGTGCAGAAGGAATGCAGAGTTTCTGTATTGATTCATCTGTATCCATACGTAGCCTCCACCATCCATACCTCCCTTTACTTCCAAATAAGCAGCAGAGGTAATCTGAATTTATGCTTTTGTTAACAGTGTAGAAGTAAGCCTAGAGTATCTCCCTAGGTTTGTGCATTGAGCTGTTCCAAGTGTCTTTCTTTTCTGGTTTTGTTCTGCAGCTGCAACTATGATGTTCCGGAAACGCTTGAAATCTGAGAGAATCCAGAGAGATTCCATTGAGAATGCCTTGGACTTCTGTATAAGAGCCAATGGCAGGCAGCTTAGAAGGGCATCCTTTTAGAAGCTGTAAATCAGGTCTGCCTTAGTAGTACCAGGGGTTTTGGGGAACGTTGGGGGCTGACTAAATATATAAGCTTTGTTAATGTTGCTTTATCAGGTGAGATGGGATGTAGAAATAATCCAAAAAGTCCAGTAACTTTTCATTGTATAAAAAGACTGATTTTCATTGGAAAACTGAGAATACTCCTGTATGGTTTTCCTCTCTATAAACTCATCTTTTCAATTACCAAGTGCCTAGTATTTTTTTGCTAATGAAGCTGTCTGTGGTATTTGTGTGGTTTCCTTGACTCCTTCTGTATCACACCTATTACCTTTCACAACTGAGCCCCATGTAGCCCTAGCCAGTTGACTGCACCTTGCCTTCATCTACTACCTATGTTTCTGCTGGCCTCCTGCCTCTACACTGTCCACCTTGGTCCCAGCTGCATCCTGCTGCGAGACAGCAGCCTGGCAGCAGGGATCGGCTGTTCCTAAATGATGTTGGTGCAAAGGTCATCCAATTTGGTATTTTACCAGTAGAAGTGTGTGAAAATGGGGTATTTCCCCGTAGCTGTGTTAACTGGGCCATGGGACGCTGAGGGTTAATGCATATTTCAAACACTGGATATAAATTATGGATATAATTGGCATATCTTCAAAACTTAGTTGAAAATAACTGGTATATTTTATTACGGGAGGAAAATGTATGAGTGGATTATATCCAGTTACATAATGCAATCACATCCTGCTCTACAGCGTGTCTTGCCAGTGCAACAGCATTGAGGGTTTCCCATCTGCTTTTGCAATGAAGTCACTGAAGGACAGTCTGAGAGTGTAAGAAGCTATTACGTCTATTGGTGTCCCCCTCTCCATTCTCACTTTAGTAGCAGTACAGATTTGGCTTTCTGCCACTGCTATGCATAAGCTTCTCTCCACAGTTTTCATTCTCGCTTCTGATTTACTACAGGGTTTCTGACTGATGCTAATTAGATCAGTTGTTAATGCAGGCAGTCTTTCTGTTGTATTCTGTGAGCCTAGATCTTACAACATGCAAGTGGGGGTGAAAGCAGCAGAAAGCTTTGGCTATTCAGCTGGCTGGGCTAGTGAAGATATTTCTAACTATAACTGGTAGTGCAAGTGGTTTGGAGGTGACTGGCCTGTCTCTTTGTGCAGAGTTGCCTTCCTGCTGCATCTGTCATATGTAACCATAAAATGCTCCAGGGTCATTAGGAGCAAGCTTACATAAACCTCTGTTTTAAAATTATCATCATTTGAAATTACAGTAAGTAGCTTCATTGTGCTGCAGGGGTTTCATCCTGTGTGTTCCCTTTGAGTATGTACTTCTCTTTTCTGAAGAAAATATATCTTAATCTTCCAGTTACTTTTTAATGACCTTGATGCCACTGTGTTCTCTTGATCATAGAGAAAGAGGGCCAGGGGCGAGCTGCCCACTAGTGTCACGGCTACTACTTGTTGCATCTTCTCTTGCAATAAAGCTCTTTTTCTGCTCTCCACTAGACAAGAATTAGGTGTGGTCTTTCAGTTGGCTGCTTTTTTGGGGTACAGTTTGGTTACTTTTTACACAATGCCATGAAGATACTTCTGTTTGGAGGGTGGAGTTTTGTGTGATGTGTGGTAGAATTTTTTTTTTCTCTGTTATACCTCATTTATTCTCTGGTTATTACCTGTCAGCTTCATTTACCATCTAGGTAAACAGATCTATGGATGCAGAGCGAGAGTCGTAGGGAGCAAAACCAGAGCTGACTACTGACTTGTCAAACAAAGGATCAAACATCTGTCTTCATCTTGCATTTGTCTGGAATGAGGGTTAAATTGTAGAACATCCTAAGGCAACAGGGGAGACTTTAAGCGGATATCTATTTGTTTACTCACCAGACCAAAACCACTTTCACTTTTCTTATACCTCCTCTCTGCAGGGCTGGAATCTTGTTGTATTCTTATTCCATTGTAAAAGGAACGGTGCTCATTTAAAACCCTCCAGCCTCCTGGCATGGCCCTTTGTTACAGGAAAAATCTCTCCAGTGCGTACACACCCCAGTGAGAGTCATGTTCACTCCACATGAGACTTCAACTGCTAGGACCTTTTTTTCCTCACTCAATCTGTCAAATTTCTCTATTGTGTAAGAATCCAGGAGGATCCTTTTGCCAAGGAGCAAGGTTCAGACTGGACCACCTTGCTTTCTAAACTGTTCTGCAGAGAGGAGTCCAGGTGCAGCTGCATCTAGTCTTAGTCCCTGACTGCAAGAAAGAGATCAGACTCAAGATTCTGCCACAGAGTCTATTTATTCCAGCTCAGGCTGGGGCCCTCTTACAAGGGACCTCCCACTTCCTTGTTTCTCTTTGCTATCCCTGGAGGTGTTCAAGGCTATAGGTTATATAAGGCTTTGAGAAACATGATATAGTTGAAGGTGTCCCTGCCTATGGCACGGGGATTGGAACTGAATGATCTTTAGGGTCCTTTCCAATACAAAGCACTCTGTAATTTTATGATTCTGTGATCTATTTGTGCAATTTCATCATCCTCCTGCCTTATCTGGACCTGGGTCTCATGTTCCTTCTGTTGACTTCAGATAAAATGGTTTCTCTCATTTTTTAAGGTCTTTTTCCTTGAAATGATGGGTTTGGTCCAGTTTATCTTGTTATGCGAGGCGCTTAGCACTGCTTCATTTTAACCAAGCAGAAGTTCAACTGAAGTTCAGTTATGGTGTACAGCCTAAGGCACCAGCATGTCAGTCAATCATGCTAGGCTAAGGAAAACAAGTTTCAATTCAACTTAATTTTAAGTGATAACACAATACTCTATAAGTATACTATTTTAATCCCCAACATCCTTCCAGTAGGTTACTTTTTTTTTTGTGTGTGTGTCATTGTGCTTGGTGCATCCCTTATCAATAGTGTTGGGTTTTATGAAGGCTGGCTGGGTAATTTATCTATTCCTGAATCTCTGGTCTCTTAGGATTGCTCATTTTTGTCTTACTTTATTCTTTGGTTTGTGAAATGTGGGAAGTGCTTGCAAAAGACATGTAGCCGGCTTCTTTGTGCATGGCCTCTGAATTTTAGTTGCCAAGTTTGCAGAGCATGCAGGAGATTGTGCAACAAGCATTGTTTGCTTGCTTAGGATTGCCAGGCAAAAAAGCTGCGTCCTTGCTGGAGCTGTAAAATATCATGGCAAATATCCCTGTTTCAGCTAAATTATGGTCACGCATTTCCAGCAGTCGTTATTTGCCACCAGTGGTCTGTCTACTTGGTCTGTCCGTAGGCAGGTGAAATGTAGTTGATGTGTCCTCCTGTTTAGCCTCTCAGCTCAAGGTTTGTGTGTTAGAGGTGTGAATGAAGGTGAAGAAGACAAAACATGTAATGGAGTATTTTGTTTGTCACCTCAGGCAGATCCCAGGTTTTATGAATTCATTGGTATCTTCGATGTGCTCAAGGCCTCTCTTCTTCTGCAAGAAACTAACAGTAATGATTCACTGCAAAATGTTTGTGATGCCTGTATGCTTGTAAGGCTCATGCATAATACCTTAGGTATTGTTTGAAATTGGAAAATTAGGTACAGGAGTTGCAAATCAGCCTCATGGATTTTTAACTCTTTTCCAGGGCTCATAGTTGGGGTGATCTTAAGATATGGGACTCCCTCTACCAGTGGCCATGACAAGCCGTTCAGCTGCTCGCTGGAAGACAGGCCGTTTACAACCCTGCTGGTCAATGTCAGCGGGAAGTTCTTTGAGTATACGCTCAAAGGGGAAATAAGCCCTGGAAAGATCCACAATGTGGAGCAAAATGACATGTTGCGAAAGGTGAGAGTTGACCATTTCTTATGCTTGTCTGAGTCTTTCTCCTTTATCTGTACTTCCTTCCCTTCTCCTCACTCCATCTTATTTGAATATTAGGTAGTATCAAGTGTCTGTATTTCTGATAGTGACAGCACTTCAACGCTTAATTGGGAAGCACTTTTTGTATTATGTCATTGCCAGTGCAACTGTGCTCTCTGCATGTATGTAGTGCTTTCCCAAAGCCCTTAATTGCTGTTTGAAGACTTAATATGCATTTCTAGCACCTGTAAAATTCACAAAGGCCAGCTGAATAAAAAAAGCCTGATGCTGGTTTGTATAATACAATGTAAGGTGTAAGATGTTCTTTTCTTAATGTTTCTTATTATTTCCTTTACCTATGCTTTTTTAATCTGTTTATTGTCAGGAAATAGTTACTGCTTACATCCCTGTAATCCACCAAATGAGACAGTCGGGTGTTGGAACTGAATTTAACCTGTTAACTATTACCCAGATCTGCTGTTTGGCTTCTTTTCTACTTGGTATCAGGATGGCTTATTTTTCTATTCAGTGTTAGTATAGGATCGAGACTTAAAGGTTTGTAACCTAAAAATACTTCTTTTTGCTCACTATTAAGAGAGCTTAGGTGGCAGTTTATACATAACTGTTTGCTGTAGATATCTAAAGTTAGCTGGAATTAATCCTATTCTGGAAGTACACGCTTGTGTTTGACTTCTAAGCTGTGCTTAGATGGGTCTGAAGAGAGCCTAGCTAGTCTCATGTATGTAGGTCTTCTATTTGTATTTTAGATGGGTTTTGTTCCTTACTCTAGTATAATTTTTCCTGGTTGTCTAGAGCTTCTGCTGAAATATGTAGAAGCAATGGATCATCCCAGTTCCTGAAAAGCTGTCTTGTACCTAATCTGATTGGTTTACAATAACTGTGAGAAGGCTAGACTCACAAAAAAAGGAGCATAAATAGCATCTCACTTGCAAATATATGAATATAATTTACCACAAGAAGAGATACCTTATCTAACATCGTGTCTATTGGAAATTTTTAATTTAAAAAGGGGACTGTGCTTAGGACTGCTGCAAGACTATCACTGATGATGGATGGATGCAATGTCTGTTTTTCTAGATGCTGTTTACCATGAAGAACTTCTGCTTTTTGTTGCTGCGTGTGTATAGATCTGGCTGGTAATTTTAGCCAGTTGTTTGCTGTTTCAACAACCAAAAATAGTAGTTGTCAGAAAATGAAATAGAAAAAAGATTTAAGTCTGTGTATGTCTGTTTCTAATTGAAGTTTCATGTTTTGTTTTTTAGGTAACATTTGACCCAGAAGTATTTTTCAACATTCTGTTGCCTCCTATTATTTTTCATGCTGGTTACAGCCTGAAGAAAGTAAGTGTAATAATTTTCTGAGGAGAATAGCCTTTTATTTTTTTAACGTGAGACTGCTGAGTTACTCAGAAGTGCAGTCTCCATTTCAAGCATGTTTTTTTATGGCAGTAAGAAAAATCTAATTTCTTCCATAGTTGGTTAGGTCATATTGTTTTATGAGAAAATACATGTACTTTTTAATATAAACACATTAAACTCTATTTAATCTTGCTGATTCAATTTCCTTTGAAAGTTGCCAGACATTAACATCAATTTTCTTTAAAGTAAAAGATGTCCTTCAGTGAAGTTTTTTGGTCCTTCTCAGGTTTCCAAAATGCAGTAAATTATGCAGAGAAGTTGACACAAAACTGAATGCTGTTGGGGATTTGCCAGACACTGAACAGCAGAAGGGCCCAGATTCTGCTCTCACTTGAAGATACCATGAATAAGTGCTGGTTTTTAGTTTTGCAGCTATCTCTTACATCTCTTCTGAAAAAAAATCTATGTGAAAAGCTTCCTGTCAATAAGATCCGCGTAGTATTTAATACGTGGTTCAGGTTTGGTTTATTCCAATTTATCGAAGCTGGACAGAATTTACACTGGGGTAGTGGAAGCATTTATCTGATACGAAGGGGTGTTTCTGTGTATTAATGCAAGCATAGTAGTGTACTGCCTGTTGTTGGACAGGTGATATCACTTGTTTTAAAGAATTATGTCAATGTTTTTTTCCTATGCAGAGACACTTTTTCAGGAATTTGGGGTCCATTTTGGCTTATGCCTTTTTAGGAACAGCAGTCTCTTGTTTTATTATCGGGTAAGTGAACTGTGTGATACCAGTTCGTTTCTATACAAAGGCTGAAGTTCGTAGAGCACATGTTGAACCTTACAGGTGGTCTCAATTTACTAATTTGTTTGTTTGAGGATTTTTTTTTGTGTATCCTCCAGATAAAATGCAAACAACTTTTGATGAGATTTATCCCCCTTTTAAACAATAATGACCTGTCAAATGATATTGTTGCATTTGAGTAACTTGGCAAGTCCACAGTACTCAAGAGTGTTGTTGAGTTTTGGATGTAATGGTCTGGTCCAAAACAAAATCTTCTTTGACTCTTACTGGAATTGACTTTAACTGGAATTGTGGACACCACTTATAATAGAATTCTAGCTATCAAGCAGAGATGGCCCTTTCACAGCCCTTGTGCATGTGTGTGCTCTCTCTCACATTTTGTTTACTTGCATATAACCTCTTCTGCTGCTAATATTACTGTGTTTGGTATATAGTTGTTCTGAAATACAAAAATCCTGTATTGCACACATAACCATGGTTTGTGTCTCAAAGAATTTCTCTAGAGAAATGCTTTGAAGGCTATTCTTAGCTCAGAGCTTGTGGCCTGTCTACTGTGTCGGGAGAAGCAGTACGTAGGGGAATTTTGAACAAGAAAATGTTCCTTTTGGTGGAAAAGTGAAACAACATGTAGATTCTGTGTACTAGTTGTGTAAATGTATTCCATGCTTTGCTTACTGGTTTAAAATTCTATATTCTGGATCATATACATCAATTGACTCAGTAAGGGGAAAAAACCAAAACTTAATTTTGAGAGCTTAGTGTTAAAATGTGTCTGTGTCTCACAGAGCTGTAGCATAACCAGGCCTGCCTGAAATATTAGTGCTTGTGCTTTTCCTTTGCCTGTCTGAAACGCACTGACTTGTTTGACTTGCACTGTTTTATCCTCTTTCTCTTCAGGAATCTCATGTATGGGGTTGTGAAACTAATGAAGTTGGTGGGTCAGCTCTCTGATAAGTTCTATTATACAGACTGCCTCTTCTTTGGAGCGATAATATCTGCCACTGATCCAGGTAGCTTGCTGAACATTTTTTAATAACCTTCCAAAATAACGCTGTTGCTAGGACTGCTGGCTGCATAGCACAAAAATATTAACAGTGCTTTATTTTCACTTACGTTATGCTACTATCTCTGATCCTTTTCTCTGAATTGCATGCAAATTCTGAGCACTGTAAAGCTGTTCTCTGTTTGTTTGGTACTGGACTGGTATGACATGATGGTATGTTTGGGGAAAGATGTAACTTTCCAGTTCAAATATTTAAGATTTTTTTTTCTCCAGTAGATTTTTTCTTAAGCATGCATCAAGTCTAAGAGCACAAATAATAAGATGAGATTATTACATTGTCATATCAGGACTTCTGTCTTTTGTTAAGATGCTTGGGACACTGGATAATTTAAGAGCAGTATTTGAGGGTTCTAGGCTCTCTAGGTATGGGGAATTTTTTTTCCTCCTTCAAACAAACCTCATATGTTACAAGTTTAAGCAGAAGAATGCTCTTATTGGAAAGTAATTTGAGCTTTTGCCAAAATAATGTAGTCATCCTTCAAAGTCCTGCAGGCTCACGTGGGAGTCTGGGTTTGACAGGTCAGTTGGGAGAGCTAGTGTGTGAGAGCCTGGGGAAGGGAGTGGTGGAGTATGAAGCCTGACATTTAAACCAGCTAATTCGAGGTGGTGATTTGTCAAAAAAATGGGAAGTAGGTCCTGTGATTGAGCTGAGCTCTGGAGAGCTGGTGGTTGCACACAACTAATGCAAAAAATCACCACATGGTTTATTTATTCTTTTTAAGCTTGTGTATAGGAAATGAAGTTTCTTGAAGGGATGGTTATAGATATTTAACAGTCTTACTCTTTTCAAATTCTGCACAAATGTACCCTCCTGTGGCACAGTGTGTGCTTTGAGGAGTGCTTAGGGTTATTAGCACTATTTTACAATGGCTGAAATACTAAAGGTATGTCAACGATCCATACAGACTTCAACAGCAGCAGAAGCTGCATAGTGTACTGTTGATTTTCCTACATGGAAGATGTTCTACAGAAAATATTAGGGTTCTGGTAAGTGTGCTTTGTCTGCTTCATGCACTTTGATCATGGGGGCTTTCCTATAAACAGTGTTGCAGATGAGAGGACAACAGAGCCATCTCCTAATGAAGATGCCCTAAAACTCTTGGTGGAATTGCTTACTTATAAATATGACTAGTCTGTTTCCCAGTTGAATTTTGATCCTGTACTTCAATTCCTGGTTTTTGTTGCTTTAGGCAAACTGGAAAGTCTACTCTGTCGGCTCATGCAATCATTACTGAAATCAGCCAGTGTTTTTTCTCTTTTCTGTCTGTAGTTACCGTGCTTGCAATATTTAATGAGCTGCATGCTGATGTTGATCTCTATGCCCTTCTGTTTGGGGAGAGCGTGTTAAATGATGCTGTTGCCATCGTATTATCTTCGTGAGTAACTATTTCTATACTGAATTCTACTTAATTGTCTTTGGTATTTGTTAAAAATTAAGCTTTTTCTGAGAAATGTTATTTTAAATTTAAATGGATTGTCTTGAACCAAATTAATAAACATTGCAAACATTTGTCAGGATCCCTCATGCATATGTATTCTGGAAAGACATATTTCCCTTTGGTATGGTCTTTTCTGTTGCTTGGGAGTTGCTGTTATGGAATAAAACTTTTCTGATGCCACTTCTAACTTCTCATTGTGTTATTCCCTTTCTAGATCTATAGTTGCCTACCAGCCAACAGGTGAAAATACCCATGCTTTTGATGCAGCAGCATTTTTCAAGTCTGTTGGTGTTTTCCTGGGAATATTCAGTGGTTCTTTCATGATGGGAGCAGTGACGGGTGTTGTAACAGCTCTTATATCCTTTTTCATGTCTAGATCTTCTAGACTAGGTGCTACATTGAGGTATGAACAGGGTTCACCTGTTTCCAGCTATAGCAATGTTGGCGCTGGCTTGTTTTAATCCAAGTGTGGAGATGTGATCAATATTTTTGTAACCTTTGTCTGTAGAAAGACATACAGGTACCCACAGAAATTACCTTTTTCCTTTATAACTGTGCCTACGCTAGAAATTTTACTGATGTTGCTGCATGCTTCGTGCTCTGGGGAGGCCTTAAGCGGACATGTCCTTATGCTCAGTTTCTATTTCAGAAATTAAAAAATTCTTTTTTATTATTAGGCTTGAAAGACATCTCATATGATATCTAGTGTTTGATTCTGTTGTCAGTGAAATCTTCAATAGCCTTCAGGGGCCTTTCTGAGAGTTCTGGGAGTTAACCTTTCTGCTGTAAATTTGATGGTCATCTGTCTTGGAGATGTCTACCAGAGTTAACTTCACAACATGATGTGCTTGCATGACCTGTCCTGCTCTCTTGAAGTTTACTGCCACTGTTTGGTTAGAACTCTGAGGCACTCGGTGAGCAGTCTGTGTGGGTTTTGGTTTAGGCTCCAGTAGTAGACCTTATGCCTGGCCTGGTCCAGAAATTGTGATTCTTCTTCAGGAAAAAATAGTTAAATTTATTTGTTCTTAGACTAGCTAGTGTATTTGTACACATCCTAGATAGCTTTGATCTGCCAAGGTTTCTGAAAACTGATCTATAAAGCATAGAATGTGATATTTTACAGAATAATCATAAACTTGTAATTCTTCATCTTAAGCAACTATGTCTCAAACACACATTGTGATATACACACAGTGAACATTTGTCTGATATGTATCTGAATAATTGTAGCTCTTCAGGTATAAAGGGGAGATGTGATGCTTTAATGTTCCACTGTTATGCAATTGATGTGACCCAGTACCATGACTCTTCATCTGGTTTTTAGACTACTGGCCATCCATAGCTCTACTTGAGCAAATACTGTTGCGGTGTTTTTTTGGCTTACTGGCTGGCTACTAATTACAGCTGCAGTGCATTCAGATTAATTTTGTAAAATCATGCTTCTAAAGCAGCAATTGCTTCTTGCTATTTCTAATGTTAGGAGGGAGCAGGAAGGCTAGTCAGAAGAAGCCTCTGTGGGTTGTTTGGTTTTTTATTGCTGTTTTTTTTAAAATAAGAAAAACAACAAAGCAGGCAAAACCTTTAAATTGTTTCTTGGTTATACAATTTTAACTATTTTATTTTAGAAAAATACTTAATGATGTGCAATGCTGTAGAGGTAAAATGTAAATTTGCATTTTGTCATTGTAGTTGATTAGAAACCATAACTTATATTGTGAATTAAGTTAATAGATTGTTATTCCTATAGCTGTGAAGTATCTACAAGTGTGCTTCTCAGTGATGGTTTCCGTGCAGTCATGCATTGTCCTTTGAAAATAGACAGGATACTTAATTTCCAAAGGGGATGCAAATAATATATATGGACATTTTCTGGCTTTTAGCAAGCTGTCTTGGCCCCTCTGTCTGGTTATTTCTATAACTGTTAAGGTATTGAACCATTTTGTGTTTCTTTCTAAACTGCAGGATTTACCTGGTTGAAATTATATGAAGGAGAAGGCCATGCTTAGGAAATAAAGTTGTCTTTGCTTTAGTGTTTAAATTTAAAAAATGGAATTAATAATTTAATTTGAAACAACAATTCTATTGAGTCAATTACTACATGAAATAGTAAGATTATTTTTTCCTTTTTTTCTCTCACCATTCTCCTCCTCCAGAATGATGAACACAGGTTTTCATTTCAGATTTAATGAAATGTTTTGGTATGGCTACTTAAAGTAGCAGAAAGGAGAATAAAAAAGGTTGATTCACAAAGCTTCCAGAAAAGACTGAAAATGAGGAATGTGTTCAAGGGCCCTTGCCTAACTTCAGGGGAACAAGGTTCAACCACTGTTGAACTGTCCTGTCCTGTGAAGTGACTGTGGCTGCCCAGTTTCCCAAGCATCCATGAATGTCTCTTGAACTACACACTGAGATAAACTTGCCATGGAATTATCTGAGTGCTCTATGGGAAGACTGGTTCTAGTTGTTGCTCTAGTGGATGTTGATGCTTCAGAGGCATGATGTTACAAAATGAGTCTGGTTTAGGAGGGGAAAAAAAGATCTAACTAAAAAAGGTGTAACTGTATATGCTCTAAAATTTTAGAGATAGTTTATATGGAGAAGCGACTGGAGAATAACAGCTGCTTGAAAAACACAGTTTTATATTTGATGTAATGTCAGCTGTCATGGAGACCCATCTTATGATGGCTTGGGCTTTTGTTTAGAGTGCAGCCTTTTGATAAAGTAGGTTTGCAGCTGAAGGTGTGGCTGGAGTATATGTTTTGGAGCCCTTATTCTCCTTCAAAACAGCAGAGAATGCCAACAAGATTAGATGTGGTGAGGGAGCGGGTGGCCAGCCTCAGGATAGCATTGTCCTAAGCAGGCTCCCATTGAAATGTTGCCAGCTGTTTGCCTCTAGTGTTAGTCACTTGTGCCTTGTTGAGAAGGATGTATTTCGTGATAGAGCCTGCAGGAGACAGTTTCCACTGAGTTTTCTGGGCCACCTGACTGCTGCTTGCAAAAGGCAGTCAAGAGTGCCGTAAGCCCCGGGCCTCCCAGGACCTCTGAATTTCCTTGTAAAAAGTGGTGCTACTCATTGCTTTTAACATCCCTATCCCACATTGAGCCATGACTCCCCAAGCTGATTTCCCCATGACTACCCAGTGCTGCCATTAGCTTTAGATTGTGCAGTGCTGCAGAGAGCCCAGAAAGAAGCTCTGTTACACATGGAGAGCAATGGTGGATAATGATGCAGCCTTGATGTGTCCCTTGATACTGATTGCCTTTTTATGAGCAGGGGAGAGTGCCACCACCTTACTGTTTCAAGTGTCCTTGCTGTGCTCTTGCTGTCCTCCCACTTGGATTTCCAAGGTAATTGTACTAGTTGTCAGCTTTCAGAAAGACCAGGTATCTCTCTACCATCCCTGTTACACATGGTTTCTTTGTGTCCTCTAGTAGAGTTGTGTATAGCTGTCTGTTCCTCAGGTGCAGTGAGCTGTTCAGTGTTTACCTGTTGCCAGAGTAGTGATGAGGAAAAAAATTCTGTAAATATGTGAACAATACTTCTGTAGTAAGTGAAGAGCTATATTTGACACTACTGATATCTGGTCCACTGCTTCAGTAGCTGCATGAGCTCTTAATTCAGTGTGTTTGACATTCCATGTGTTTAACTCTCCTCTGGAAGATGAACTTGGTTTTTCTTCCTATTGAAAAGACTGAGATGCTCTGATGGAGCTGCCTTTTGCTCTAAAATACATCAGCTCGAGGAGAGGAAACACATTTTGCTGTGGGCAGGATTTTTGTTTTGCCTCAGAAGTACAGAAGTAGCCATACTTGCTGAAAAAGACTTGTCAACACATCTGAGCAGACAAATTCTGAAAAATCTATGTCATCTTAGGGTGGTTGTAGTCAAGAACAGCCTTGTGAATGAAGTGCTTCTGAATGTATTTTATGCTTGATTTAAAGATGGGGAGGGGGGAGAAATCCTTACTGGATGAGGATGTGAACCCAAACCAAAACCAAAACAAAAATGGAAAACCAAGAGACGTGATATAAAAGGAACATCATATATACCATTTTTTTTGTCCCTTCCCTGCTGGCACTTTGCAAGGAAACAAGGTCTAGAATAAGATGTTACTGCAAAGAGGTGGAGCCACAGTTATGCATAGATATGCAGCAAAACTATCCCAAACTGATGACTGGTGCAAGGGCAGACCTTGATTCTGAAGTTTGCCTTGATGTAATGGAATTGGTGTTTTTCAGCACTAAACCAATTTTGGTTAGTAGTGCATAATTGTTTTTCATAAATAATGTGTACAGAGAAGCCAAAGGAGCTGTGGGTTTATTTTTTTTTATCCCTTAACCAATGACTTAACGTGACAAAGTTTACCAAGTTGCACTGCTTCCCCCTGCTGGAAACGGCTCTCTTCTTCTTGATGTCCTGGAGCACTTTCTTGCTTGCAGAAGCTTGTGGATTTACTGGTGAGTTGTTGGGATTCAAGCATGTCGAGACAGAGGCCCTGTCTGTCTTAACAATCCTTTTTTCCACTTCCTCATTGAAATTTTCCGATGAGAAACAAGATGGTGGTGCTTTAAGCTTTTCTGTGTTCTGTATAGTTGCCATTGGAGGTGCAGCTCACTGCGTGGCTTTCAAAATCACAGAATCACAGAATGACCAGGAAGAGACCCACTGGATCATCAAGTCCAACCATTCCCATCAAACACTAAACCATGCCCCTCAGGACCTCGTCCACCCGTGCCTTAAACACCTCCAGGGAATGTGAATCAACCACCTCCCTGGGCAGCCTGTTCCAATGCCCAATGACTCTTTGTGTGAAAAACTTCCTCCTAATGTCTAGCCTAAATCTCCCCTGGCAGAGCTTGAGGCCATTCCCTCTCGTCCTGTCCCCTGTCACTTGGGAGAAGAGGCCAGCTCCCTCCTCTCTACAACCTCCCTTCAGGTAGTTGTAGAGAGCAATGAGGTCTCCCCTCAGCCTCCTCTTCTCCAGGCTAAACAACCCCAAGGAAATGATGCAAGGAAATGTAAGTCCTCAGTTTTGTAGGTGGGAGATGATACCATTCAACCCTTATGATGTGAAAGCAAAGACTTGATTAAAATTCATTTGCAATAACCTGAAGCGTTCAGGGTGCAGCAAGACAATTTAAAAGCCAAATGAAGCCACAGAAAAGGCTTTAGTTCAGTCAGATGGGAGAGACAAGGAAGGGGTCATGTTCAGGTTGCAAGACCAAAGCACTGGTTTCATTCACATGCCCAGCTGCCCCCTGATTCCAACCTGAAATCTGACTCAGTTGAAAATAAGGTTCATAAAATCTGCAAGTTAAGCATGATGTTTAAATTTAATAGAACTTGAAACGTAAATGTGCTGAATACACACAGTAAACAGGCTTATTTTTACATGTAATTCTGTTCATAGGTGTGGTGGCTGTCCTATTCTGCGGAATTACTCAGGCACATTATACGTACAATAATTTGTCCGTTGAATCAAGGAGTCGCACTAAGCAGGCAAGGATGTCTTTTACCTTTTGCATGCTGTATTGCTATAGTATTTTGTACCACTGTTTTTGAAAAGCAGCTTTATTGCTTCAGCCATTAACATGTGACTGTTTTCTCCCTAGCTCTTTGAAGTATTACACTTCCTGGCAGAGAACTTCATATTTTCTTATATGGGTTTGGCACTGTTTACTTTCCAGAAACACATATTCAGCCCAGTTTTCATCATTGGAGCTTTTGTATCCTTTTTTTGCTTTGTGTGAGGTTTCTCTGTCTTAGGTGGTGTCTATTTGCTTTACCAGATAGAGGATGGTGACTGACCAGAGGTTCCCTCATATCTTTCAGGCACAAGAATTTTGAGAACAATCTTTGGTTACCCCTTACATCAAATCCCTAAGGCTGCTGTGCCACACAGTTGGTGGCTCTACCGCTGAGCAAGTGCTTGAAGTCATATGATTGCAATAGATAAATGAATATGCTTTACTGCTTGGCTTGGCTATTGACAGCCAGTAGTGCTTGTGTTGCTCTTGTATTCAAACTTTGGAGGCCTAGAAAGGGTTCATTTTTCTCTTCACTTCCAGCAATGCCTTGAACAAAACGAACTCCAAGTAAATAAAGAGAATAATGGGCAAACAGAATGTCTTTGAGCAATGCCCCAAAGGTAGAGGTCAAGTTCTCAGGTGATGGGAGGAGGAATGAGTTGATCTGTGGTGCAGACAATGACACTGCTGGTGTTGGAGGTGATATTCAGTTCCCGTTATTCCTGGCTCTCTTGGTACCTGGTGGCTCTTGAATTCCTTAGAAATGAACACTTTTGTTGTAGTCACGCTCACATAAGCTGGGAATCATTAGATATCGCTTTGCACCCTGCCCTTGTTGAAATAGCTTATTATTTCTTCACTATATTCCTGGCTGCTTGAAAATTCAGAGCAATTAAAAGTGTGCATGAAGTAATGGGAACTAGTCATCCAGTCTTGATTTCTCTCTACTGCTGCAGTAGTAGGGCTGTCAGCAGTGAGGTAAAACCTAGTGAAAGAGCATATAAAGATGGCTTAATCTAGAATATATTGCTTTTTTCTTCCTCTTTCCACTGCTTTCTCTCATCTCTCTGCTGCTTCTAGGAATTTATCACATTTGTCTTTATTTTCCTTTGGCCTTTTATTCTGAACCAGTAATAAATTTTCTCCTGTGTCTCCTTATGCCCATTTTTCTGACCTAAAAAAATGCTCTAGAGCCCTGCAGCCATGGTATGAAGACATGAACAGAGTAGTTGAATCTGTTATACTAAGCATTGTAATTCTCATCTTTGCTGTGGCCTTGTATCCTCTCTCAAGTTATGCTATCTGTTTTGTGGTTTTCAGTGTTTATTTTGTTCCTCTCTCTTCTCACCCACTGACCCTTTACTACATTTTTCACTTTATTCTACCATTGCACTTAACCTCTGTTGTCTCTTGAGTGTTTCTCTGCCTTTGTATGGAGGGCAGCTAGTACTAGCACCTGAATTTTGCCTCAATAGCTCCTGTCCCCATTGAGTTAACACCTTGTGGGAGCAAAATGTAGAGCCATCATCAGCTGATGAAAGAGAAATGTTGGACTGCAAAGGCAGACATAAAGCCTTTGTCATTGGCAGAAACTTAGTCATTCTTCCTGTGATGGCTTATGTTGTCTGATTTCTGCTGACCTCAAAAGGACTGCTATAAAACTTCTGCGTTTGTTGATGTTTTATAGAATCTCAGTACATCACTCCAGTTTGTCCTAATGCATTTCTTAGATAGTGGAGGGTGTATTTATCTTCCTGCTTCTTCACTGGAACCACTGGATGTTCTACAACATAGTAAGAAAGGGTAGGAGCCTAACACCTACCACCATGAAATTCTGCGGTACTCTTTTACTACTCTTTTTGAAATTCATTCTAGTGCTCACAAGTTGATTTTGGATTTATCATCTTAGTAATTCTGTCATCTTAAGTGCTTGCCAGCCAGTAGGAGATATTGTCTCAGCACGAGCCATAATGGAGTGGCCACTTGCTGGTCCTATGTTGATTTTCCTTCTGTACATAGGACTGAATTTCTGTTGATCTGGTCATAGAATCAAATGTAGTATTACCACTACTTGTTTAAAGTGTGAATCTTATAAGTGAAGTCTTTGTTTGTGCAACTGGTAATTTTAATACTAGGTATAATTTCACTGTGCATTAAAAATCTTAGTTAAAATTTGTGTTCTGTGCAATAAATTCTGTATGCACATGATTGATGAGAGTTTGTTTTATGTAGACAAAAATAACAAGAACACTTGATATCATGATGATTCTCTCACTAAAAGAGAAGTTTCCTGTAAAAGCCAAATAGCCAGGAGTGCATACCCCAGCCAAGTGAAATCCTTAACCCTTAACTGTCAACAGATTGCAATATTTTTTGGCAGAGCTGCACACATCTACCCTCTCTCATTCTTGTTGAATCTGGGCAGAAGGCACAAGATCAGCTGGAACTTTCAGCACATGATGATGTTTTCAGGTAAAATCAAATGTTTGCTCAAGAAAAAAATCTTATTTTTATCTCTTAAGCAATTTATCATAATACCTTCTGATTTCACAATCCACACCCATGCATTGCGAATAGAAGACTTAATGGTTGCTGCATTTTTTAACTGTTTGGGTGACCAAGCCAGTGGCACAGATCGCCCAGGGAAGCTGTGGCATCTCCATCTCCGGAGACAGTCAAAATCTATCTGGATGTGCTTCAGGGCAAACTACTTCAGTTGACCCTGCTTGAGGAGGAGAGTTGGACCAGATGACTTCTAGGGGTGCTTTCTAGCCTTAACTGTCCTGTGCTTCTGTGATTCCTGTACTAAAGAAGTCTGAAGATGGCCAAATGTCATGGCTTGTCTTTGCTAGTGGAGTTCTGGGACTGGGTGGGGAAGTTAAGTCTGCCTGTGAACATGTTATTAACTAGATTATCTTCCTAGCTGATAATAAATTTCATATCAGGAACTCCTACTTCCATTATGGAATCACTGTAATCATTTTCATTTTGATTCAGGGAGCTGCTGGATTTCGGTAATATTTTTTGTTGTTATTGTCCACAAGTGGCTTGTTTCTGCACTTCTTTTCTGTTAGTTTCTGGAAATGCGTCTTTTCTTAGCACTTGTGGATCCTGTAAGTTACAGAAAACTACCAGGGCTAATTATGTTCTAAATCATCCCAAGGAATAATCTATGAGGGAAACTGAGGGAATTAAAAGGTGCTGGAACCCAGTGTGTTCTGCCTGTCACTTTGTGCCTGTGTGTCAGGGAGGGAGCAAGAGAAGATGCCATGTTATGAATATGCATGGTTACACTTCTGAAGCTCTGCTATTTCATTCTTTTGCACAGGTCTCAGGGGAGCCATGGCATTTGCTCTGGCTATACGAGATACTGCTACGTACTCACATCAAATGATGTTCTCAACCACTCTCCTCATCGTCTTTTTCACTGTGTGGATTGTTGGTGGAGGTACAACTCCTATGCTGTCGTGGCTGAACATCAGGTCAGTATGCAATTGTATTCTGGGGAGATTTCTCTCTTCAAGTGGCAGCTGTGCTAACCTGTTCTAGATAGAACATTGTTTTATTGAGGAAGGAGCTACTGCAAGCTGGTAAAGAAACCATACAAGATGTTGCTGGGATTCAACTCTAAGGTCTCTGATACTCTGTGTACATATCTAGGTCCTTGTCAGTCCAGTAGGATATGAAACAGTGCTACTTGGTACAGCATCAGATCCTATACTGAAAATAATTAATTAGCCTATCTAGCCTTATATAAATTTATATTCCTATTATACTAAGGCATTTCCCTGTCTTCTGGCACTTGGTTTTTCAAGTTAAGTGGAGTTCTTAGTGGGTGGTGCTAAACTGAATGCTTTTTAAACGTCCATCCAAACAGACCTGGTATTACCTAAACAACTAGGATAAATGAGATCTTGCTAGTCTTCTGGATGTATTTCCTCCTCATTTGAGGTGATCTATGAAAGTGGTTAGGACCATGCTTATTGCCCTTTGTAAATCCTGGCCAATAGTTCATAGTTCAAGACTGCACGTACATTCGTGTTTGAGGACACATAACAGAAATGTTAGAGAAATCATGAATCAATCATCATTAAAGACATAACGTATATTAGCATTCTGTGAAAGTTTTGGTACTTAGGAGAAACCAAGATAAATAGAGTGGGATTAAAGCAATACATGCTGTACAAACTCTTCAGTGCTTTTCTTATGTAAATTATTGGTGTTTTTTAGTACTTGAAAGCTTACATTGTCTTGCTTTCTAATTGTGCAAACCAGAACTTATCTCCTATTGTTTTTTCCTATTCTATCACAAGAAAATCCTAAATAAAAGTAGGTTTGGTCTTCTGAAGAACTGCCTATTCTTAGGAATTAGTGCTGATTTTGGAAAACTTAAGTGAAATACTTGTGGCAATAGGTAGAAGGTGCTTTCTATGTTGGGGAAGAAAAAAGATGGATAGGACTCCCAGAAATGCTTTCATTGAAGATAACGTGCTTCAGCCCTAGAGAGGCATTACAGTGAGTGATTTACAGAATCTCAGCTGTGTCTAACAGCAAACATTGGGAAATCAGTTTCCTTTTTTTGGTGCCAAACAAAATTACCTTTCAGTGCAAGTTTCACATGTTTGACTAGCACAAAAGAAAGAAGCATTGCCTCCATGTATGCAGGATCCTCTGAAGCTGCTAAAAACAGGTTATGCAACACCTGGTGTGCTGTCAGCAACAAAACCAATTCCAGTGCGGTTGTGTCGTTAATGATCATGAGGTACCACATTGTAACAGTATTTTTAAGCCCAGCCTGGCTTGGTTTCTCCTCATATGCGAGAGCTGTGTAATGGCTTTAACCAGATACCTGGAATAGCTACTGGCCAGTAGCATGCAGATAAGAACACTTCTTACAGTCTACTCACAGCAGCTGAGCAAAGTCTGCCGAGATCTGCCTGCAGCTTCTGTGATGGCCAATGTGAGAGCTATCTGCCCTCCACTTGAGTGGGTTCCAAAGCATCTTCTGAAGCCTGGCTGCAACCAGGTAAACAAAACTGACTCTTGCAGCTCTCTCAAAGGTGTTGGCATTCTGAGCCTTCTGCCCTGCTGTCTGCATCTTTTTGTTTGTTGAGGGAGCATGGTTAGTTATTTCTTTCAAATCTTATCATCCACCAAGGGACAGGATGTGCTGCTAACAACTAAGTGAAGAGGAATTCTGTATCAGAAGGCAGGTTATAAATGCAGTCAATCAATACTTTTGTCTCAGCTCTCCTTCACTTAGCAGCAGTAGGATAGGACTGGATTCCAGCATGTGGCCCAGCTCCCGGCTAACTAGAAATTAATTCTGAGGTAGCAGCTTTTCTTATTTCCTTTTCCACCCCCTCTACCCCCGATTAAGCCTGGGAAGCAATTTGTAGCAACTTCAAAGAAGTTGCACTTAGTCACTTAGCAGGACTAATCTAGTTCAATAATGATACTCGATGAGTCTGGCTGATGGGTTGTCTCTGAAGGGAAAAATGGCTAACACACTATCCATTCCAGGCCTGCCCTTCAGGTACACTATCCTTGCAAAAATCATTAGTGGCCAAGAAGGCAGAACAACTGGAAAGCCTGTAATACCATTTCTAGAACAGCAGCTGCCAAAAGGCAGTTGGCTGAACCATAGCTTTGAGTGATTAATTGTAGTGTTTTTTCGAGATTTACCCACTCTTGCTAGTAAGCAGTAATTTTTAAATGTAATTTTTTGGGCATAGTGGATGCAAAATAAATAGTAAACTTCCATTTTAAGGGAAGGATATAGTGTAAACAAGGGAATTCTACATAGGAAGTGTTTTAGAGAACTGCATGGCTCTGCCTGCTGCTGCCTTGAAAGACACTGCTCTGCTAATGATGGCAACGCCACTTTTTGAGATCGCATGAAATCATATTTGTACCAGGAGGTGGCAGCCGTGGGCAGCTGATGGAGAAATGGAAACTACTGGTGAAGAACTTAGTGGTGTGACAGAGCCCTTTCTGCTGGAAAGCATGAAATTCTGATCCTTTCTTAAATCTATAAGGTCAGACAGATTAGTTTCCAGCTGAATTCTACATATATGGTGATTTTTCTGTTTCTAGACAGTGGAAGAGATGGGCAGGCCAAGATGAATACGAAGTACTGTTCTGGTGCCTCGCTCAGCAGCGCAGTGTACAGGGCTGATGCAGTCCTGAGGCCGTGCAATAGGGAACTTGTCCCTGGTGTGGTCTGGGATGCTTTCTGAGTCCTTGCATTTGTCTGTTAGGTTAGATTGCAAACGCGTCAAAATAAGCAGTACTCCCACACAGGATTATTTAGCAGTGTGTCTTGGACTTAAATGTCAGGATGTGTGAGGACTCCTAAAAGGCCAGTTCTCGTAGGAGGATTGCGATAGTTACGTCATAGTTGACTTTGGCTTTCATGGAAGAAATGATGGAAAGCCAACCAATCGTTATGAAGTCTTCATGAAGTAACTGGCTGTGCTTCATTGTGGAGGTGAGAAGACAAGGACCTGCTTTAACAAAGAGCTGACCAAGCTGGTTTGACCATTTGTGCTGAATTAGCTTGTCTGGACATTGTGTAGCAGAGTGACGTTACTGTAATCCTGCGGGTACTGGTCTGCCCATCAAGTGGGGCTTCTGGGTGTTCCATTCAACAGTTCGTTTTGGCTGTAATGGGCTGAGCTGAGGAACTGCAGGTGTTTGTGTCTATTGTACTAGGCAGGCCAGAAGAGCTAGGACAGACAACACCACCAAAGGGCCTTACGTAAGATTTTGCCTGCACTATTTAAGTAGAACAATGCTAGAGAGCTGACTCCAGCCAAGACTTTAAGCTTGGCTTGATGCATTCGCAAGGAGGTAGTTGTGTGTATACTCAGTGCAGCACCTGAATCACTTTGCTGTGGCTCAAAGGCAGAGGCATGTGCCTCTAGCTGTACTGTTAATTAATTACATGGCAATTGGGATGCATGCTTTGTTGTCTGCTTCTGGTGATGCCTTCTCTTACATGTTGTGAAATACATTAAAGGTAGGTCAAGAAGGGAGAGACTAACATGAAAATGAAGTTTTGGTAAAGTAGAAAGAAGTATAAGGAGGAAAACAAGCAAAAATGGCCTCTGCCTCCTCTTGCTCTGTTCTGAACATCTCAAGTAATCAGAAGAGCAGATATTGTTCCAGATAGGTTTTGTTACCAGTGTAACAAAACAGGTCCCCTGATCAAGCTTAAATGTACAGTTAAAGCAGAGGATCTGTGGTTTGTGGCAGAGACTTAACTTTGGTTTATTGCTTAGCTGGTTGGGAAAGTGAGGTCATGACACAAAAATTCAAGTAAAATATAATGGGATCGTTAGATGCTTTTGGTTTCTGCCATTTGATGCTGAGCAAGTTAAAAATTAACACTGGAAACTTGAGTTAGAGCTATGTTATCATGTGTTTGAATTTCTTGGCTGTCTGTCAGTTAAATGTATTCAAGTATGTGAGTGGTAAACAGTTATGCTTTTCCAGCAGTGGATTATTTTTTGTTTCTTAGAAACTACAACATGAATTGGGTATTAAAAATACAGTCTCATCCTTTGAGATTAAAACAAAGAAACAGTTTCCTGCCTGAAGTTTTAACAATTTCAGCAAATTCAAGAGCCCTGTAAATCAAGACCACTGGCGAAGTTCCTCTTTTAGGCAAAAATAGCAAACTTTTTTATCTGTCACAAGAAAAAAAGGAACTTGTAGCTTTTGTATTGCAAAATATTTTTTCTGTTTTTTCATTAGAGGTTATTGACCTGGTTCTTTTCATGGTGAACGAAGCAACACATAGATCAGTGCCTTCCTTGAATCCTTCATAAACTACTTTAGATGAGGAAGTTGGTGTTTATTTTAATGAAGTAATTTCAGCTATATTTAGCAAGCTTTTTCTAAATCTTAAATATGAGCATTGTTTCTTTCAATTTAAAATATTTCAAATACCTTTCTGCCAGAAAATTAAAGGTTGCACAATGTCAATTTAAATATTTACTGCCTTATGTTTGACTTTGCAAATAAAATCTTTTTAAAAGCTTTTTATCTAGTGATTTTTTTTTCCTCTCTTTAAATGAATAAACTGAAAAGAAGTCTGGGAATGTGAACTCTCACACAGCAACTATGTGAACTACCTACCTATATGGGATGGTTGAAAAACTGACAGCTTGGTGGCAGTCTCAGGTTCTACTGTATTATCTTACTCAGGGGGGTCCAATGATAAAATGTGCATTTCTTAAATACCACGCCTTGGTGTGCTGAGAGGGCAGGAGGAGAGTGTTGATGCTGCAATCCAGCCTTGCATTATGTTTGGGACTAGTGTGGGTCAGGTGATGTCTGATAAAGAGATCACGTCCTTGTGTTTTTGCAGTCTGTTTCCATTCTTCTATAACTTAGATCCTCCACTGCCTTTTAGCTGCTCTGTGCTGCCTTTCAAGGGCAGATGCAGGCACTGTCCTTTGTCCTCTGTTATGAGGGATTTTCCTTTCGTAATATCTTTTTCTGCACTGTTTCCTTCAGTCATCCTTCCCTATCTAGTTTCTCCCATCTACCTCCTCCTTTCTCAGTCACTAGTTTCTTATCATTCTTGAATCTTTCTTAATGGAGGTGCAGTGCATCCTCTGAACCTCCAACCTGCCCCTCTGGGTCTTTCCCTTAGTAAGACAGAGATTGTCTCCTCTTTTGGTTGTCTGGAAATAACCACACGAGATGTTTCCTTATCTTTGTTTTGTGCTCTGAAACATAGCAGTTCACAACAGAGAGAAACAGTGTGGAGAAGGCCCAGACCCTGTAGGAGCTGGGTTGGGATGTATCTACAGCACATGGGTGATATGGGTTTAATTGCCAAGTTCTGGCAAACCTCAGCAGGTGGTTTCAGGAGTCATCATCTTGGTTAGGTCAAGTAAGAGAATACCCAAAGGTACCCTAAAACCAGCCTGAAACTGCTTTCCCTAGTTCCAGGTTGGGGTTTTTTCAGTGATTGAGTTTTCTTTTTTTTTTAAAAAAAAATCAACAATAGCAATGGTCTTCTTTCTCAGCCATCTTCTGTGTAACAATTAAACTCTTCCAAAATAGCTCAGATTTTCCCAAAATGCTGCACTTATTATAGACATCTGGGAAAATTTCAGTCTACTAACTTGGCAAAGATACAGCAAAGAGAAAGAAGTCATAGATGGGAAATTATTGGGCAGGTTTTAATTTTAGTTTTTTCTGTAATATGCAGAGCTGTCTCAGTGTTGGCCTTTCGTAGCAGAGCACTCTGACCTGGAGTGTTATGTCGATATGGGAGAGAGCTATTCAACCAAGAATCAAAACCAAATCTATGTCAAGTCTGATATTTGCCTCTATGTTTGAGTCAGATAAGAGCATGCTCTTTGTAGCGTGAGCTATGGTCTTAAATATTTGGTTGGTCAAGATATGAGCCTGCGATCAGGTTGTGTACACCTGCTCTTTGTAAAATGGCTTCTGTGGGTTTCTGATCAAGTGGGCTTTTATTTCACATAAGCAGTTTATAGTTCCTGTAATATGCCTTCATGGAAAAACAGGAGGAAAGAAACCCACTGCTGAAGATTTTATCTGGGAAGTACTAGAAAACAGACATGCTTGCACTTTTTCTTCTTTTAAGTACAATTGAAAAAGACAGATCAGGGGGTACAAGCACACTCTGCTCTGACTGAACATTATTTATGTTAAAGATGGTGAGTCAGTTGTTAGTTGAACTGAGTGATTTAGTATACACTGCCGGTTGTATCAGACTGCTCTGATGAAGCTAGGCAGCGTTGATGGCCTCTCACATACATAGATATTTTCCTGTCATGACTTTTTCTAACGTCTTTTTCTTATTTAGACCTTGTGCAGGTCCAGAGTGGTACGGAATGTCTTAGGTCAGCTTTGTCTCTGTGAAGCAGCTTTCTTGAGAGCTATTGAATCTCATTTTCTGGGGGAGGTAGCCTGTCACGAATACAGGTGTTTTGCCAGCCTGAATCTGAACAACTGAAGAATGTTCCTGGACATCTCAATCACAGAGTGCTGCTGCGTTTAATTTTTATGGGTTTTGTCACTTTGTCATTGTTCTGCCATTCTTATTCTTGTATGCTTTTTTTTTTTAATCGAATAGGGTTTGGGTTTTTTTTATTTATTTTGTTTCATTAGGGAGTTCTGTAAACCTACCATCTCACGAGCATTTTGTTACTCACATTGCATTCTTGTACTGTACCAGAGTTGGTGACCATGTTCCATCGGAGGAAGAGATGAGTGAAAGCCGCTGGCTGTATTCCAGGTGACATTGTGCTTTCCTTGATACCAAATTAACTTGGTGCTTAGCTTTCTTCATCTTTATAACACTGAGTGTGTGCTCTTTTTTCTATACTATGCCATGCTGCTGCTTCTCTGCAGAATGCTGTAGATGTTCCTCAATTCTGAGTCTGTACTTTTCTGAGCTGGAAGAGTGTGGATCACAGGTCATGTCTTCGGCTTAAAAAAAACCTCACGAAGCATCTCTTCCTTTAACTCTGTGCATGGGTAATTAGTGAAGCAAAATTAGCATCTCTGGCCTGGGAAGCTTTGAATGCTGAGAAATCTTGGATATGATCCTATGATCCTTAATCACACAGGTATTCTTAAGCATTCTTTGGGGTTATTTCATACAACTATTCAACTTGGAAGGAATTTTGTAGATGATTTAGCCCAGCCTCTTCGGGAGTGTATTTGAAGAACTGAGGGTTATCACATTGCTTTATAGGAACATGCTAGCAAAGGTGAAGATAAACCAGAATCCTACTCTTCTGTGGTTGATGGTTTCTAGAAATAATACACAGATAGAGAGAGACGATGGGGGGGAAAGTCTTTAACTGGCATCTATAGGGAATACATATTTGTCTCTGTGTGTGTGTGTGTATATATATGTATATATATATATAATTGCATATACTATACTGCTATGTTGGTAGCTTGTCATCTATGTGTTGCAGGGCCTTGGAGAGGTTTCTGAAGCCTCAGAAGAAATCTGATATCCTCAGATTTCTTGAAGTGCTAATGATTCTTAAAATTACATACTGGAAAACTTGAAGTAGTTCAATCTGCTTTTTTTACTCTTTTTCCATACGTTTAGTTTCCACTTTGCATTCCACTTTTTGTGTATCATGTGGTCATGCTTAAATTACTGAATTATACATACCCTTAGCAGTTGAGGCATCAGCTCTGAGTAAGTGCAGTCCTGTGTCTGATGTTGGAATAGTAGCTGTAGAATAAGGACCAAGAAGATCGGGAGTCAGTTAAGAGCAGAAACATGATGCTTTGGTATTAGATGTTAGGAACTCAGTGATAGTCCCTTTGTTATTACACAGCTCTGAAAGTATGTAAAGCTGTTTATGCCTTGAAAACAAAAATTCTTTGTAATTAGGTAGGAGTGAAGAGCTATACTTAGATTGGATTAATTTTTACTATAGCATATTCTTACCTACAAATTCTCATAAATGTCTCAAGGCAGAAATAAAAATTACCTGAACTGTCTACACTGAATATTACTCGTAACTGTCTGTTTACAAGTATTAAGATGTCTATCAAACACTGAATTTATGCCAATGGAAGAAATACCAGGGTGGTGCAAAATCACTGTCACTTTTAACCATTAACTTTAAAGCAGTAGAACTCAGCTTAGAATAAAACTTATTAATTGAAATAAGAACTCTTAGAATCTACGCATTTTTCCAACAAGAAACACGTCTATGCTGGTAGCACAGAATTCTGGAGTCCTGGAACAGACAAATTCTCTTAAGGTGGTTGGAGCTGCTTGATTGTGGAAAACCTTTTCACGCAGGAAGTTGTTAAAATGCTTGAAAATGTGGTAACAACTGGGAGAGAGTTCTGGAGAGTAAAATAAGCCGGGTGAAGTAGAGTTTCATAGTCCAGTTTGTGCAGCTTCTGCAGAGTCATTTGCAAGACATATGGTTGGCTGTTGCCATGGAAAAGAATTGGTCCATTTTTGATTGACAAATGTTGGAAGTAAGCATTGACAAAATGCACTAAGAACTGCAGTTTCCTGGCAATACTTCTCTACCGTGATGGTTTCATGAGTGTTCAAGAAGTTGTAGTGAATGATTCCACTTGTTGGCCACCAAACACCTTTGGTCTGGGGAAGTGTTTCTATGCTTCACCTCAGTTCAGCTACTGTGTGGAACACTATCAGTTGTATAGAATCCTTTTTTTGTCACATGTCACAATATAATCAAGAATGGAATTGGTTTTGTTACATGAAAAAATCTCAGAGCAGATTGCATAATGCTGAATTTTCTTTAATTTTCATTCAGCACTCATTTGTTGAGCTTTTTTGATTTTCCAGTTTGGTGCATATGTTGAATAGCTGTTGAATGGTCAAAGTTTAGTTTTTCTTCAGCAACACCTCAAGTTGTTTTCTGTGGTTCTGCTTCAACACTGTCTCTCAATTGTTTGTCGTCTATCACAGAAGGATGTGCACAACCCTTCTGATAGTCAAGTCTTACTTCCATTACAAAATTTTTGGAACCAATGTCAAGCTGTATGTTCATTGATAACCCCCTGGCCAAATGCTTTGTTGATATTGTTAGCAGTTTTGCTGCTTTATGCCCCTTTTTAACCTCATACAACAACATTGCTCAGATATCCTTTTTTTCCTTCTTTGATTTGACTGCATATTATAAAAAAGAACAAGCAGTGAAATCAAAACCATTAGCATAGAAAAGCAGAGCAAATTTAACACATTAAAATTGTACACTACATGAATATAATTAAATAAAAGTTTGATCCAAAATAAGCATCACCGTTTACAGTGACAAAAATGGTCATTATTTTTGCACCTCCTTAATAGATGGATTTTTCAGCAAACTGTTTTGGGATATATATGCATTCTTACAGCTGAAAGACCGCTCATGTTCTTCATCTGACATCTGCTTTTTAAGAGTTACTTTGGTGAATTATGACTTTAATCCCCCAGGAATCCACACACAACTGCTGCAACAGGCTTGCAGAAAGCATGGAGTGGAAAACAAAGATGCTTCTGGCATCTGTGCTGCCCTGGCCTTGGCTGCCCGATGTGCCCCTCCGCGAACCCATCATATAGACTGTGCCTCTTCAACAAAACATTGTGTTCAGCCAGAACTTGCTCATCTGCCTTTCTGCTAGGGGATCTGAGCAAAGCACCAAAATTTTTAGTGAGGCTCCCCTCTCCGTGCCACTGATCTCTGAGGGGGGGTCTATGTAAGCCAATCCAGTTACAATATTTCTTTATTTAAAACCTGGTTAAATAAACTAACTGACCTTGACCTTTACAGCAAGTTTAAGGTACAAGAGGCTTTTAAAATGTATTTAAGGATATGAAATGGATGTTTTCTTCTAACCACCAGAAAAAATATATGTTGAAGACATACATGCCAATGGCTCTCCTACTTTAAGTTATAGAAGTAGTTTAAAAAGGAATAAGTAATTAAATGTTTCTGTGCTTCTGTTCCCTGTAAAGGAGGTTGGGAGACACTTCACTATTTTTGTGTCATTTATTTCAGGTGATAAAGGTGAGACTTTCTTAGAAATTTGGGGTCAGGGCCTGCAAAAAATATAAGACTTGTCATGAAACCAGCATGTCTACACCTTGAAACTTAAAGCACGCAGACTTGCTAGGAAAAAAAAAAATCTGTACAGTTCACTATAGAGTAGAGGATAAGGCACACAGTATGGTGGCTGAAAGATAAACTAATAGTGGTAATTCAAAATAATTTATTTTGTGTTAATCTGTGAACTGGAGGATACACTTTGAAACACAAACTTTAAAAAAGTGATTTATAAAAAAAGGAATTAATTAGAAGTACTCAAAATACAAATTCCTCTGAAGAAGAACTTTGAAAACCTTTAAAAGCCTTCAAGTTTGAGTCTGTGTACTATTTCAATAGAATGTTCATTGATAACCCCCTGGGACTTCAAAGATTATTTTGTTCCAACCACCCCTCCCATGGGTAGGGATACATCCCAGTATTAAGTGATGTCTGTGGCAAGAATATTTTTCTGAAAACTGAATCATTTTAATACAGAAAGGTGCTTTTTTCCTTTTCATGACATCGGTGAACCCGAACACCTGGCCTATGATGTATCATGACTTTTCACTGACCAGTATGGTCATCCTGCTTTCTTTCTCCACTAAGCCCCTTTCCCATGCCTAAGGGCAGTTAAAATCCATGCTCTCCACGCCTCCCCCCCAAAAGAATGTGCTACCTTGAAAGTCAAGTAAAAGCTGAGCATTCTGAATTGTTTGATTTGTTATGTACTTTGAAGTGAATGGGTAGCCAGTGAATTAAAGCTATTTAGGGAATGCAAGCTACGTTCATCTTCTGGAATGAGCTCCTTGAACTCCCTGTTCGTGTTGCCAGTTGCACAGCTAACTTGAGTGTGGTAGTACATAGTGCATTGAACTGCCCCAACGGGCAGCTGAAGTTTGGAAAGACACAAGTATTTTTCTTCATAAATACACATAAAAGGAATGTGTATTATATACAGCACCATACTGAGTGGTTTTCCTGACGTTACTTGTCGGCTTTCTGCATGAGGCTTCATTATGTAACTAGTTTGTCTGCAGAAAACCCTTCTTAGTGTGTCTTCGCTGCTTAGCAATAGCCTAAGCTGTAACATCTAAGCCTTCATAACCTTTCAGAGCTCATGTGGCACTTTATTTTAGCATTTGTTTCAATCTAGTACCCAGTCCTTCTGTCCAGTATTCCCTTAAACTGGCGAAGCTTTATAGTCTTGAACTAAAAATCAGTGCCAACGAATTCCCAGGAAAAATGTGCAGAACAGTTACAATGACTCTGTACATGGAAAAGGGAAGGGATGAAGAAAGAAAAGTGACTTGATACAAAATCCAAGTAGATGACTGGGTCAGTGCCAGCCCTACATGAGGCTACTGCAAGCTGTCTAAGAGTGGCCTTCTGTATTTTTCCTGAACTATGTTGTCATATGAGGACTTGGATTGGTTGTGAGTCCACAAGAATGACTTAAAGATTTGGTTCAATGCTTACTTTTCTTCTTCTGTTGTTCCATTAGAAAGGACTGCTCCCTTTTAGTTTACTCCATATGGTATTCTGTGCCTGAAGGCAAAACATGTCTGGATCACTGCTCACCTTATGCAAGCATTGGCCCCAGGACATGCAAATTATATGGCCTTACCAGCAAGGTTCTGTTGGTTTCTGGTGATCCTCAGGCATCTTGTGTAAATACTGTGGCTAGAAGTAGCAGACACAAAGTCTGTGTAACAAAGAAATTGCAGTAAACCAGTTTAGTCCCTTCCAAGAAAGGAGAAATGAAGAAGTTATCTGTTTCAGACAATATGATTTTGTTACTGTGTGCATTTTCCTACACCTATGTTGAAATATAGTAGGACTGAAATGTAACGTGTTTGAGACTTAACAGCCTTATGCAATGCTTGGGGTTGAAGGTCTGAGTTCTACAAGAGAGCACAGCGATTAAGGCATGAATAGGATTTAAAACGGACAAGTCTAATCTTAACAAATAGCCACCCCCAAACCAGACCAGAAAAACCTGAACACAGCTGCGAGTATTAAATACTCATCCTCAATGGGAGCACTATGTGAAAGGATGGTTCAGAAGTAAGATGCAAAAAGTAACTGCAAAAGCAAGCAGACAGTTTCTTATTATTGTATAATCATCCATTATCTCATCATACAGACCCTCTCTCCCTCAGGTGGGAGGCTGAACTGGACAGACCTGTTGTTAATCCACCGTGGCTGTTCTGTGTTAGGTGAATGAAACTGGCAGCAAATTAATATTACGAGTCTTTATAAAGTATTTTTGTTGCTTCACTCATTGCTTTAAAACTTGGGGGTGTGGAGCTTTCTTTAATTTAAGACATTCTCAGGCCTATCTGGCAACTAAGTTATTTGCTGTGTCAAATATTTAGGCTGGGCTTATCCTTAGTCTCTGGTTTATTGTGGCTGGACACAAGGGATGTTCTCCAGTGAAGAGGATGTCACCCACAGTTCATCTTTTAAGCCAAAAATAGTATTTGCCAGTGTCCTAAAAGAATTGGCATCAAAGGTAAGCAGTTAAAGTTGATGTCAGGATGGACTGAAAGCTTTTGTCTACAGGTAGTTGCTGCTTGTGTAGAAAAGTATCTTGTTTATAGCCATGTAACTGCAGGGGAATAATGGACAGCTCTTCCTAAACTATTCTTATAACCTCTCTGAAAGCAGCTTTGCTGGGTGCTTGAAGTGCTTTTAAAATGCATTCTGCCAAACTTAAAGCATTTGTAACCCTCAGTAACACCACTTGCTTTGTTTTCCTGCTGTTTCTGTAGGGTTGGGGTTGACCCAGATCAGGATCCTCCACCTACTAATGACAGCTTTCAAGTCTTACAAGGAGTAAGTAATTACATAACTTCTCTATTAGGCTGATCTCATTTTATAACTAAGACGATCAAGAACTGCAGAAGTTATGTGGATGGATAAAACTTTTCTCTCCTAGCTGGCAAGTCAGTAATGCATTTTACATTATAATATTCAAATAATGCCCACTAAAAAACATTCTGTGGTATGGGGTGTAAGGCTGCAGTGTACAAATTTTTGTGTACACATATATATAAGGCATCAAAAACTTCCCAATCTACTAATACACTCTGTTTAACAATGTGCTTTCCTCTTCCCCCACCCACCCAACATGATTGCTTTTAACAGGTTACACCATAAACAGCCCTCCCTAAGACTGACCCAGAGATAGTTCTCTTGACTTCTGTTCAGTAATTGATACCAAATTTTGGCCCATGGACTTGCTTAGAATCAAAGATTAAGTTTACTGATCCTGCCTCAGCTCCTGTATACCCTATCACAAGCCAGCTGGATCTTGCTTGTACTACCTACCACCTGTATATGCAAAAGGAGCACTGGAAAATTGTCATTTAAGTTCAGTAAACTGATCCTGTGACTCTAGTGCAGCTTTCTATGATATTTCTGTTCTATCAGTAACAACCCAAGAGTTTGCTGTTTTTCCCCTGCAATATCCTAATGGCAAACAAGACCATCAAAATATTGCACTTCATAGAAGAAATTTCAGGTTTCATATGTATAAACAGAGTGAATTCACAGGAGGAGTAAAAGGTCTGGAAACAAAACACAGCCCAACATTTCCTGAGGCTTAACTGGGAGCTTCCTCTGTTCAGACCTTCGTTTACACTCTCCCAGAGTACTGCTTGACATTAATTGTTCAGCAGCACAACTGCTTGCTTATGTAGGAACCTGCTAGAGGAAGTCCAATGGCAGAAAAGACAGATGACTTGGGACCCAGAGGATGCTTAGGGTGCAAGTATGTGAACTTGTTCTTGTAAACCTCAGCCTGTATGATGCTGATGCCTGTATGTGCAGGCAAGTCACATACACATGCTTGGGATACTTGTTGTATTTGGGGTCAGCTTTTCTTATTAGTGTTTCTACTTCCTAGCCTGTTTGGTTTGTTGTTTTTTTTTGTCCCAGGTCATACAGATAAGAGTTACTTGCTCAGGAAGCATCTCTCTCATTGCAAAAACTGCATTAGGCATCTCTGTGTCCTTTCTAGAAGCCTGTGTCAGCACACAAAATAGATTCAGAAATGGTGGGTTTAGGTGCCAAAAAGGATGAACTTGGTTTTGTAGCTGTCTGGAAGCAACCAGAAGGCCAGGCCTCAAACACCTACAATGAAAGCCACAGTTCTGTTGCGCAAAACCAAGTTTAGGAAGTGGTACCATGGCAATATGTCTTTGGCCAGTTCAGGCTGAGCCTGTCAGTATTTGAGGAATTTCTTTAACAAGTAACAGAGCATAGTTATTTTGTCCTCATTCAGTGTCTGGGTGGAAATAACTTGTTTGTTTTTTTCCCACGTAAACATAGAGCACTTATCCATTTGTTTCCCTCTTTAGCTATGCATTGCATTCTTAATAGACTCCATTAGTTGGTTCCCTTTGGATTCCTCTTCCTTTCACCAGGCTAAGATTAGCAGTATGTCAGTTAAAGAGAATATGTCATTTGGGAGTGAAAATGTACTAATGTACTCTTGATGTATCATGGATTTTTGCATATCAAAAATACACAAGGCAATCCTGTCTTGTTCTTTTTTCAGTAGTTTGGAAGATGATTCATACAAGGCGTTCTCATTTCATAAGTTTTCCTGTGTTTAACTTTGGCCTATGGCCAAAAAAAAAAAAAGCCAACTCAAAACACTAAGAAAAGTAAAAACAAATGCAGCTGCAGACCAGCTGGTGTCATGACTTGCAGCACAGCCAGTAAAGGGATTGTATTTAACACAGTTAGCAGTGTTAGATGTATCTGAGCTTGATGTAGCACTTAGAAATTTGCATGACTTCCCTCAATTGTGATTTTTCAGCATGTTCTTTTAAATGTGGTATTTTTCATCAGATCTGTGAGAGTTTATCAGATATGGTAAATTTTCTTGTTCTTCCAAGGAAGCAACAGGCTTAAGGAAGGAACCTCAAATAGAGGTAGGGGTAAGGAAGCCAACCAAGCAATGAATGGGGATTGGTCTGGATTATTCCGGTTAGTTTACTTGGGGAGGAGTATGGAGATGAAACATCAGTGAGGCTGTTTGTCAGTTTTGGACTTGTTTTTTTTCCTGAAACAATTGAATATATTTTTATCTTCTTTCTAGGACGGCCCAGACTTGGAAAGAAGGAACAGGACAAAGCAGGAAAGTGCTTGGCTCTTCAGGCTATGGTATGGCTTTGACCACAAGTATCCTTTTGAAAACCCAGCTTAGCTTGAAGGCATGAAGCTAAGTTCATTTTTCTCTTTCCACATACCCACACATAGCCTCAAACACTTGAAAGAATCAAACAGGAGAAAGATTAAGTATTTGACAGGGTCAAGGCACAGAACCAAAGCTTGAACTCACTCACTCAGAAGATGGACCCTGCCTTTCTTTGATACATGGTATGTCACATTTGCTGGAGAACAAAAATCAGCCAGTTCTAGGAGCTGAAGTTCCTAAACAAGAAGGCAGCCAATTAAGTATTTCAGATCCTCTGATTTGTTCCATTAATCCATTCTCATTTTCACTGATGCTTATAGCACAAATTGGTTCTCCAGTTCATTCTGCCTGGCTAAGCCCGCACTCATTGCTCTGAAGAGCCACCTGCTTTTCCGATGAAGTCCTCTTTGGAAAGCCATCTTTGATACGGGAAATTCCGGATCGAAAAATCTCATTGACTTTGGTATATCCATGACTTCCTGGGGGGGTTAAGCAGAGCATGTCGTGTGTATTTAGTACTGTACATTCTTTCTGAAGCTTTTATGCTATTTGGATAGCTTTATTTAAACTCCTAAACAATTTTTGTGTAGCTGTCCTGTCTTTCATGCTTGTGGGTTTTTTTAATCTACTTAGCTTACTCTTAATCAGTGTAACATACAGGTGCCCCTCCTTAACAGCTTACACTTACTCAGTGGAAAATGACAAGGATAATCTTGCGATGGCAAGTCACTTACACCCTGAAATTCAAAGCAGTTTCATTTCCTGATTCCTAGGATTTTCTGGGGCAATTGAATACATGTAAATACCTGTGACAGAGGCTTGATCTTGTTGCAGCTTATGTCTGAGAAGTGAGGCTTTTCACTGACATGCTTGGCAACTGGTTGATGAGAGATTGCTGGCCTGGCTGGAGAACAGTAGTTTGGTTTCATGCCTTGTGCATTAAGATTTCCCACACAGGGAAACACAGGTGTAGTGTTGAAAGCATTTAGATTATAATAGCATGTTCCTGCTCAGGATAAAATCTGTTTGACTGATNTCTCATTTTCACTGATGCTTATAGCACAAATTGGTTCTCCAGTTCATTCTGCCTGGCGAAGCCCGCACTCATTGCTCTGAAGAGCCACCTGCTTTTCCGATGAAGTCCTCTTTGGAAAGCCATCTTTGATACGGGAAATTCCGGATCGAAAAATCTCATTGACTTTGGTATATCCATGACTTCCTGGGGGGGTTAAGCAGAGCATGTCGTGTGTATTTAGTACTGTACATTCTTTCTGAAGCTTTTATGCTATTTGGATAGCTTTATTTAAACTCCTAAACAATTTTTGTGTAGCTGTCCTGTCTTTCATGCTTGTGGGTTTTTTTAATCTACTTAGCTTACTCTTAATCAGTGTAACATACAGGTGCCCCTCCTTAACAGCTTACACTTACTCAGTGGAAAATGACAAGGATAATCTTGTGATGGCAAGTCACTTACACCCTGAAATTCAAGGCAGTTTCGTTTCCTGATTCCTAGGATTTTCTGCTAGGCAATTGAATACATGTAAATACCTGTGACAGAGGCTTGATCTTGTTGCAGCTTATGTCTGAGAAGTGAGGCTTTTCACTGGCATTCTTGGCAAGTGGTTGATGAGAGATTGCCGGCCTGGCTGGAGCACAGTTGTTTGGTTTCATGCCTTGTACATCAAGATTTCCCACACAGGGAAACACAGGTGTAGTGTTGAAAGCATTTAGATTATAATAGCATGTTCCTGCTCAGGATAAAATCTGTTTGACTGATGCTTTCAGACACAGTAGTACTGGGACAAAGCCCAGAAAAGAGTGTATACACTAGTTTAAATATTCATAAATGTTAGTAATTTCAAGTTAACCCTCTGATTGTAGTGGCTGATGTCAAAGTATATTGAGGTCAACGCTCGTTATTTAAAAGCAAACAAACGAAATCGGTGTTAAGAGCACAGGAGGGTCTGGCTGTGGCTGGCAGCTTTTCTGTCTTTTTAAGAAGGAAGCAGAGCTATCCTTTTCCCCTGCCTTTACAAAAGGGATGTGCTTCATGAAAAAATAAGTTGTTGGTAATGCTGACTATCTCTAGGCTGATGCTAGCACAAACGCAGGCCCCAGCAGCTGCAGCAAGAGCAGGGGGAGTAAGAGGTGAAAAATTGCAGCTTAATTAGCTGTTTCACAGAAACTTATAAGATGCTGATAACGCACTTGCTCTTTCAGTGGTGACTAGCAATCTTTAGAGAAGGTGTGTGTGAAGTTTGTGCCAAGGGAACTTTGACATCCCGAGGCAGAGGTGTCTTACTGTATCTTAGAGGTAAAATTCTGCTCCTCCTGTTGCAAGGAGGTATTCAGATAAACAGCTAGGTGGATTTAAACTGCATGTAAGGGATGATCCTTGGAATTGTCACCTCTGTACCCATGGCTAGATGTCAAAAAAATGTTTTGCTGATGCATCCACTTAGTTTGTGAGTAAAAAAAGCAGATTGCCTCAAAATTCACTCTTTGCAAGGGAACTTAACTTGAAAAAAATGTGAATAAGATGCATTTGGCAGCGTGCTCTGCTGGCTACTATCCACGGGGCATGATGCAGATGGATAAGCAGGAACTACATTCCTGTGGAATGTAGAGTTCATTTAATGTCATGGGCTGTTCCCTAGGTTCACCCACGATTGTTAAACATGAAGGAAATGGCAACTTCCATGAAGTACCAGATGTCTTTTAGTGGGATTGACTGAGTTGCTGTGTGCCTCTCTGCCATTGGGAAACTCAGAGGCTGATAGGTTAGTGTGATTAGGAAAAGTTTATTTCTTTCCAGGACTGGGTGTAGCCGCACTGTTACTGGAGGAGGGAAGGAGGAAACATAACTCTGCACTGGCATAATCATGCCGTTATATGCTCAAGTAAACATGCTATGCCTGCCTCTGCTAAAGGGGAAGGATACATCTCTGCTACAGCAGCCCCCTTTTTAACCCTTTCTTTCTCCTAAGCACCTTGATCTGTTGAGAGAATTGAGGGAACTGTTATATTCACAAGTGGACTTGATTCTCTCTGTGCCTAGAGACCTAAGAAAGTAACTAGACTATCTGCAATATATATATTTACATTCAAAATAATCAGACAATAAAAAAGCAAAGAACAAAAAAAATCAACTCAAAAAAACCCAACATAAAAAAACAACCTCAACCTGAAACCCTGTGGTCCTGATTTCAGACAATGTTTGGAAATCTTAGCACTCTCCACCTGAGCTCTGTTCTTGTGCCAGTCAAGATCAGCACACTGCTCTGTCGCAAGGACACCCTTTTTGACTGCTGGGCATATAATCAGTCTGGAGTACTAGCATGAACAGCTATGTACTTACCTGGGGGCAGACCTATAAAAGACGTGTGAAGACACCTTTCTTTCCCAGCCCCTTGTTCCCTTAAAGTAATCTAGGTAGCGTTACCTAAGCAGAAGCTTTTCCTCCACACTGTTACATGGTTCTTGCCATACAGTTTTCCCTTTGCCTTTCCCAGGCTGTGTGGTATCTACATGTGAACTGCAGAGATGTCTTTCAGCCTTCCCAGAGTAAGATCTCTGGTTGCATCTCTGAGGCTAAATGACCAGCTAGCAGTAGACGAGTTCAGGTGGCTGAATTGTTTAGAGGACATTGAGTGGTTAGTATGTATTTATTTCTCAGTGTCGAACCACATTTCCTCTAACTTGCAACCTCAACTCCTTGCTCCCATCTGCAAAGTAATACCTTTGGATGTATTAACATTAAAGCATTTGTAACTGTTTGCTGATTTGGGCTCAAGAGAGAGGCCAAAAGCTGGAAATATTGCAACTGTTTGAAACTTAGAACTGAGAGGTTTCCTTGCAGTAAAAGCATAGGTAAATAAACTGTCCTTAAAGAATCAAGGGAAAATGTTGGGGGAAGATATTTTTCATGTATTTGTTTAAAAATGCATGTTTTTCCAATGGATGTTTTATATACAATTATTGAGCAGCACGTAGATCAAAGGCAGAACCACATTTATGTACAATTGTCTTTTTATTTTTAATAGTGATTTTCGAGCACTGATGTGTTTTCCTTAACTACTTAAGTTATTTAAAGCCAATTCTCACTCACAGTGGCCCTCCGTTGACTACAACTCTACCCAGCTGGTGTGGCCTGATAGCTCGCTGTCTGACAAGTCCCCAGGTTTATGATGTAAGTAGAATGACTTTATACTTCTGTGTTTTGCTCTTTATATGTTTAACTTAGGCAAAGCAGTTTTTATTTCTTTTTAGGCAAAAGGTTGGTATGATTAATATACATACTACAAGAAAACGCTGTTTTGCCCTGGACAGAAAAGACGGAAGATACTCTTCCCTGAGGCAACAGCTCCTGTTAGTAGAAATCAGAGATGATCTTTTTGTTCAAGTACCACATTACAAAAATAACATTAAAGGATACTGGGAAATTGCAGGCCTAATCAATAAACTAGTTCAGTGAATGACTTCAAAATGTTAATTCCCTTTTCAACGCTTCTGGACAAGATTCTTTCACTGTTGCTGCTAAGGTTGAGGTCTCCTTCAGAGAAGACACAGACACGTTTACCCACGCCAGAAGGAAATCTGGTAGAGCTTCCCTTCATTGTTCCCACTGTGACTTTTGAGATCATGTTTTAGAAACTGTCAATCAGTTATTTATCTCAGTCTAGCAGGTCAGTATTCTGCCTTTATAGCCATGTCTTGCAATAATAATTCCAGCTGACAGAGCCCTGGACCTGATGGTCACTGATACAAGCAAACTCATCAGTGACATTAGGATCAGAGGCAGCCTGGGCTGCAGTGATCATGCACTGGTGGAATTCAAGGTCCAGAGAGATATGGGACAGGTGAGGAGTATAATCGGGACCCTAAATTTCAGGAGAGCAGACTTACAGCTCTTCAAGGAATTACTCAGTAGGACCCCTTGAGACATGGTCCTCGGGAACAAGAGAGTGGAACAGAGCTGGCAAATATTTAAGGATGCTTCCCATAAAGCTCAAGACATCAGTCCCTTCACGTAGAAAATTAGGCAGGAAGGGGAAGAGACCAGCATGGCTAAATTGAGACCTGCTGGTTAAACTAAAGAAGAGGGAACTGCACAGGGAGTGTAGGGATGTGTACAGGGACACTGCCTGGTTGTGTAGGGGTTGAGGTCAGGATGGCTAAGGCGCAGCTGGAGCTGAACTTGGCAAGGAAAGTGAAGACTTAACAGGAAGGGCTTCTACAGGTATGTCAATCAAAAGAAGAAGGTCAAAAAGAACATACCCCCACTGATGGTTGGGAACGGTGACCTCGTATCAACAGACAAGGAGAAGGCTGAGGTACTTAACAACTTTTTTGCCTCAGTCTTCACTGATAAGCCCTCTCCTCACCCTTCCTGGGTCATGGGACGGCAAGATGGTGACCAGAGCGTAAACCCCCTCACACAGTAGAGGAGGATCAGGTTCATGACCACCTAAAGAACATGAACATTTATAAGTCTATGGGACCTGATGAGATGCACCCCAGAGTCCTGAGAGAATTGGCAGATGTGTTTACCAAGCCACTCTCCATGATATTTGAAAAGTCATGGCAGTCAGGAGAAGTCCCTGGTGACTGGAAGAAGTGTAACATTGTGCCCATTTTTAAAAAGGGTAGAAAAGATGACCCTGGGAAGTACTGACCTGTCAGCCTCGCCTCTGTGCCTGGGAAGATTATGGAACAGATCCTCCTAGAAGCTATGGTAGAAGACATGGAGGTGGTTAATGGCAGCCAGCACAGGTTCGCCAGGCACAAATCCTGTATTGCCAACTTAGTGGCTTTCTATGATGGGGTGACTGCAGCAGTGGACATGGGTAAACCAGCAGATGTGATCTGTGTAGACTTCTGTAAAGCCTTGACACAGTCCCCAGCAACATCCTTATCTCTAAATTGGAGAGATACGGATTTGATGGGTGGACAGAACGGTGGATAGGAAGCTGGTTGGGTGGTCGTATTCAAAGAGCAGTGGTCAATGGCTCAAAGTCCAGTTGGAGATCCATGACAAGTGGCATTCCTCAGGGTCCGTACTGGGACAAGTGCTGTTTAATATCTTCATCAATTAAATCATCAGCAAGACTGAGTGAAACTTCAGCAAGTTTGCAGATGACACCAAGCTGAGTGGTGTAGTTGTCACACAATAGGTCATCCATTGGGCAGCCTGGTCTAGTGGGATGTCCCTACCCATGGCAGGGGGGTTGGAACTAGATGATCTTTAGTGGCCCTTCCAACCCTAATGATTCTATGATTCTAATTAGTGATTCACCTCCTATTACACTGGCAGGATCCTGATACATATCATTCCTATCTGTCCAGTGCTTCTGAAATCTACAATTTCCTATGAGCTGCTTGTAAATAAAACCATAGCACTATGTGGGTTCACTGAAATTTGTAGGTTCTATGGAATGGAAGAGCAACAAAGCTGGTGAAGGGGCTGGAGAACAGGCCTATGAGGAACAGCTGAGAGAGCTGGAGTTGTTTAGCCTGGAGAAGAGGAGGCTGAGAGGAGACCTCATTGCTCTCTATAACTACCTGAAAGGAGGTTGTAGAGAGGAGGGAGCTGGGCTCTTCTCCCAAGTGTCAGGAGACAGGACAAGGGGGAATGGCCTCAAGCTCTGCCAGGGGAGATTTAGGCTAGACATTAGGAAAAAGTTTTTTACAGAAAGGGTCATTGGGCACTAGAATGTGCCACCCAGGGAGGTGGTTGAGTCACCTTCCCTGGAGGTGTTTAAGGCACGAGTGGATGATGTGCTGAGGGGCATGGTTTAGTGTTTGATAGGAATGGTTGGACTCTATAATCCAGTGGGTCTCTTCCAGCCTGGTGATTCTATGATTCTGGGAAAACTGAGTGGTACATCTGAGAGAATTAAAGACTGAAGACTTCAAATTAAACAAAAAATGTCTGTAAATAGTCAGCAGAAAGTAACATAGCTGGAAAATGTTTTTCAAAGAAGAGGCAAATCCTATATCTCATTCAGGTGCATGTCTGAGCAGTTATGACATCTGCATAGGGAAGAAAACGTGCATAGTATGCGGCTGTCCTGACTGTATTTGTGTATTGTTTTCAACTTTTGATGTTTTTATCCCTCTGGCTTTATTCCAGCCTTATTTAGAATTCATTTTCACTTCTGTGAGTGGGAGAATGTCTTTTAATTAAATGCTGAAGGGGAGGTTTAAAGTCTGAAAATCAAATAACTTTATTACATAGTCCATATACAGACCATCCTTAATTATGAGACCCTGTCCTTTAAGCTTGAATTTGCATGGCATACATGTAAGGTTCTGAGTCAGCATAAAGGGGTAAGGGACAGTGGATTTTTTTCCAGAGCTGTTGTTACTGTTCTGTGCTGCTGTTCTCCCGCTCCTTAAAGACTGTGATGTTACACTCACCATTAAGTGTTTTCTTACCCAAACAGAATCCAATTTATAGTTTGAGAGCACAAAAGGCTACTCTAGTTAGTGTTCAAATGTAGCAGTGAATTCTAGATAATGACATTTTTCTCTCCTGGAGTTATCTTCTGTGTATGTTCATTTGGCAGGGCTTTACAATTTATTCCAAACTAATTCAGGTGACTTTCTCTTCAATTTTCACATGTCCATTGAAAACTTCAGTAATTCTCTGTCATCAACCATTTTTTCCCATTTGGAAGAGGCAACTCAGTTATCACCTGCTCTTCCTGATGAAGCAGTCCTGGGGATTTATCTTTTTTTGCTTGTTTCTTCAGGGTTGTTTTCTGTCCTACACACACTCCTGCACATTTTCTTTTTTGAAAGTTTAGTTCTTGCCCCATACACAGTGTAGCAACTTGTTATGAAAGTAGAGGGAATTGAATAAATATGCAAACCCAGTAAAGACACTTCATTTGCAGTCCATGAGTCTTGGAGGAGGTAACTCTCAAAATTTGTAAGAAAACTGTTCAGCTGTGCCCCCTACCCTTTCTTAATGCTTCATAGCAAAAATTGTTTAGTTTCCTTGATGAATTTGAAATCAACTGAGAAACAGAAACTCTAAATGGAGCACGAGATTTAAGTTGTAATGTATTTTCCATGTGTACTACTTGATGCTTTTGGTTTGGACCCACAAGATAAGTAACTTAGGATGCAAGGTGTCATCTTGCATCATACTTGTCTCGTACTTGTCATACTTGTCTCGTATTCAGCAGCGTATGTGGTGACTACCACCACTTTCTCTGTGTGGTGTACTTTGCACAGGATTCTTTTTGCACTACCATTGGGGCCAGTAAAGACTGGCTTTGTGAGCAGTCACTCTGCAAGAGTTTTAGCTGTTTTAATGTTTCCAACTTGCATTTTTAGGAGCATGAGCAAATTTTACCACAAGTGGGACAGAATGCTGCTCTGAGGTCCCTCTGGGTCAGTATGTCAAAGCAAAAGTCTGTCTTTGTAGGGTTTTAGATTTAGGTATTTAGCTATTCTGGCTTGTCAGTTTAAGTAGTGAAAGTTCAGGCCTACGTTTCTTGAGTGAATTGAAGCTATTCCTACAGAACTGGAGGTTATTGCAGAGGCCAGTTTAGGGTTATTCTTGGATGAATTTCAAGTCTCTAGGGACCTACTTGGATAGTTTCCTGTCTTCCTTGTAAGAATTGTTCATGCTGCATGAAGCACACTAGGTTTATTCACCCATCCCCTTTGCTTGCAAACATAGCAAAACCGTCAACTACATGGGATTGCTCATGGATATTCTCTGGGGAAATATATGAAATTAATTGCCTGCTGCTTGCAGCGCTGTTGAGAAATGAAGTAAATAAGTGGAACTTGGCTTGTACAGGGCAATGTTTGTTCATGGTGTTGAGAGAAAGCTCAGTGTTTTCTCTGGAACTGATCATGTTTATGTACTTTAAGTATAGCCTGAGACAAACCAGCTAAGTCTGAGATAGGACTTGCGTATGGTATAAAGCCTGCAGCGCTCTCCTTTCACTGTTGTGCTCCCAAGAGCTTTTCAGCTTCTTGGAGATGCTCAAGGATAGTGTGTGTTCTTATCAGTTTCTTATCTGATTGGTGGCTGCAAGAATTTGCTGTTAAGTAGCATTGTGGAGACAGGAGATGCTTTGGGAGCTTGCTGCAGCTGGTTCACATGTGGCCCCGGTACTGCAATACCTCCTAGGGCATTGTCAGCACTGCCTTCCCTTCGTTGGTGCTTCTCCAAGGGCAAACACCATAAGAGGCAATTGTGATGGGGCTTCTCAGCTTCTTGAACTTCTTAAAACATAACCAGACAATAGTCAAACTGCCCTCTGCTTACTTGGTTTTCTGCTTTTCAGCTTTATTTGAATGTCTCTTCTTCAAAACCAGAGTATATGGAGACAACAGATTTTCTTAAACAGACAGTTATTTTGTGTATCTTTTTTTAAATCCTCTTGGTCTTGACACTCAGACTTCGGCATTTTTTTCAATGAAAAGCTTGTAAAGGTTGTTTCTGCCAGTCGTAGCTGAACCTTTTAATTTCTGCTTCTTTCTTTTTAAGATAGTGACAGTAGTTTAGTGTTTTCTTTGCAATCAAAGAAAGCAAGTGTCCTTAAATGTATATGCTCTTTGAGAACAGCACTCTATATCACAGTAACCCTGTCTCTAATAAGCGATGATAAATTTGGATGCTGCGAAGGTTCTGAGAAATTAGTATTCATTTTAAGTAGAATTTGTCTCGCACCTGATACTGAACTGCACCATTTCTTTCACAGCTTTTGGTAAATTCCTGACACCTCTTCCAGTCCTCATTAGTTAAATATTCTGTATCATCTAGAGGCTTCTACTGCTTTATTTTGACTGGTTATCATTCTGAAATAACAACAGGAAGCTTTGCCAGGAAGCTTTATTTAGCCAGGCACTGCATTTTTCATTGTGGACAGGTTAATCAGTTTTTTCAATCTCAAGTGCCCTGAACTTCTGTGCTGCAGTCCAGGTAGGGCTTTCTGGTCAGGCTGATATCATGGATATCCTGTCTCGTGTCACCTGATCAAAATGATGTATTTTGAGAATGTAGCCTGATCAATGCTCAGCCTACTGAGGAGATCAACAATTCGCACACTTACATTTCAGCTCTTGCTAAGCAGTATGGAGCAATTCACATGGGGAAAAAATTGTTTTCAGTTGCAAGAAAGCAAGCTTGTAGTGCTGACAGAATTTTCTTCAGATATGAGGATGCCCCATTTTCTGACCAGTTCAGCTGATCTGCCTTTAACCAAGGCATGTTAAACAGCAGTGAAACATTGGACAGTATTACCCTGTGTAAAGAAACAGTGTTTTGTTTATACTTCAGCAGTTTCTGACCGTATATTGCATTCCATCTCTGCCAAAATAAATTCACAGGGTTTTGCGAGCCACTTTCTTAAATGATTTTTGAAAAGAAAACACATCAGAACTAGTTACAAAACCATGAAGCAAGCACTTTCTCATATGTTTTTTGTACTTTTGTGGCTCAGGAGCTTTCCTAAGAACTAGGTCCCATAATTCTCTATTTAGTACCAGGTAAGAGTAAATAGATAGTTCAAAAGAGTGTGGTTAGTTTTTTATCTCAACAAAAAAATTGTTGAGGAAGCCTTGAATATAGAGAATTTTGGCCCAATGAGTTCTTACCAGTTGGCATGAGTCTTTTACTAATAAACTTGACCAATTAGCAACAGGTGCAACTCTGACTTTGTATATGGGGTGACTTAATTGTGTCTCGAGTCTTTTTTCCTGTACTGCCTCCTAAATTGTCATGCAAAACCCAGTGCATACTGCTCATCTCTTCCATATTTCTGGTAAACTTTTAGTTCTAATAAATTCCTAGTTACCTGGTTTGTAATCTAGTTCTTGGGTTCAGCTCACCCTCATCTCTCCACCGTAGCAGTAGTTAACGTGCAGAGCAGTTAGCTGATCTGCAAACACTGGGTTCAAGGTTATTTTCAACAGTTCTTAAGATCGAACTTTACTGCTTACTGCTTTTGTATTGACACGTTGATGAACTCTTCTGTTCAGTTACCTTCTTGGCAAAGACCAGATGTTGTGCACTGCATAGAGATGGGGTTTTTTTCTTTTTATTTCCAGAATCAAGAACAGCTCAGAGAAGAGGATTCCGATTTTATTTTGAATGATGGTGACCTTACTGTGACATATGGTGATACAACAATAACTGCAAATGGTTCTTCTGGCCCCCATACAGCTACCACTAGCCTTGATGGCAGGAGAACAAAAAGTAGTTCAGAGGAAGCACTGGAACGTGATTTGGGAGCAGCAGATCATGAAATTACAAGCAGGGGTACCCGGCTAGTATTTCCTCTGGAAGACAATGCATGATTACTGACTCAGTAAAAATAACTCTTGCTCTGTGGATGGATCAAGGAAGACTGCAGGCCCCTGTGTCACTTGAGGTGGGAATGTTTATTTTAAAAAGTTAACATGTGTAAGTGGTTTTACTAAGGTCTGAAGATGTCACCTCTTTTTTTTACTTGAGATGCTGACAGTGGGGTTTTCTAAGTGTCTGAAAACAGACAAATGAGAAAGCTGGTCATTCTCCTCTTTTCAACCGCCTAATGAATCCAAGTATAACTACTGTGCTGCAATTGTCTTGTTCAGCTGCAGCAGCACTCTCTGAAGAGAGGTACATGAAAACATTGTCATAGAACTGAGCTTGTCTTGGCTTAGCTTGAGAATGTGGAAGAAGAAATATAAACACGCTAATCATGGTGAGATAAAAAAGGATGTGTGTGTATCTGAATGTGGAGAGATCCATTGTTAACCTCTCTTGTGAGGTTGAGGAAACTATGAAGTAAAACGGGGCAGTCTGCATTAGGACTACAGGTGCATGAATGCAAGAGACTGTGGGGAATCTGTTACTGCAAACTGTACTTAATGTATATCAGGGAAAAAAGTGAAAGATGATTTCTTCACTGGTCATGTGTTTAAATAGGAAGGCAATGAGAGCTACTTGTCCCTTTAGCTTTGGGCAACTTGACTATTACTATTAGCCTAACTTCTAGTGCCTCAAAAGAAAAACATCCAACTTCCTGTGGTCTAAGACATATCTGACCCAACACAAGCCCGGAGCTGGGCTTTCTTGGGTAGAAGTCATGAAGTAAAACTTTCTCTCCCTTAAGGTTCTTAAAATCAGATGAAGATGTTGGAAAGGTATCTGGGGCAGGAGAAAACCAGCAGTTAAGAGGACGAGAGGTCAAAAAGAGAGAGGCACAGTGTTGATCTTGCACGGAACCATGAGGTTTCATATTGCTCAGAAGAATTCATGGACTCTGCTTCCAGTTCTTGTGTGTGATAAACAGCAAACATCAAATTAAACAGATAAACAAATACTACTGGCTTTACCATTTGTGACTATCCTAAAAGAGAGGGGTTTACTCTTGTTCTTTTTCACAGAGCAGATGTGAAACTTCAGTGGGGCATTGCACAACAACATACGCGCTACAGAAGTGATGAACTGTAGCATCATCTTAAATGTGAAAAGGGAAAAAATCTTTGCCTAGTATTTAGCCCACTTACACGTAGGCTAGCTTTAACTTATTGCTAAATGCTTTTTAATTTCCAACTAAGGAGCTATCAGTCTTTGTAGATAGCTGAGAACTTCAGAGCAGATCAGCTATTTAAAGCATGCTAAAATGTGGTTTCATTCTCACATCTCAAACAGTTTATTTTTTTAAAGAGTTCTGTGGCCCACTAACGTGTTGTAATATCAGTTTGTCTAAAAAGTGTGTTTTTCTTGCTGCCATTTCAGTTGTTCCTCTTATAAAACTGTGTGTGAGTAAATATCTACTCTGTTTTTCTTCAACTATTAAACTTAACGGGCTAACTTCGGTATGAGAACTTACTGCTGCAGAGAAACATTTAAGTCACGTCGCCTAGTCTGCTTTCTTTCAAATATGTTCTCTAGTGAGTAATCTACCTCCTTGTCTGTCCCTCCAAGGTAAATTTATAAAGGGCACTGATCTGTAGTGACTCTCTGACATTATTAAGAAAAGAGACACAAGGCAACCAGAAGCTTTTTTTTGGTGAAAAAACTGGAAGAGCTGTACAGCTTGAGCTCTGTTCTTAAAAGGTGAAGAGTAACAAACCCTGATGAAGATCTCTGAGCAGAACAACTCCTTTTCAGTTCTTCTCTGCTTTCAAGGAAGACAAAGCAGACAGCAATGATCCATGCTATTTATACTGTTTACGTGGTACGTTTTTCTACTGCCAGCACTTTAAAAAAAAAGAAAAGAAAAGAAAAGAAAAAAGTAAAAGTAGCTTCTTCCTAAGTTAAAAAACTCATTTTATTTATTTTGGAGAAGTCTTTGGGAGCCATGCTGTCCATGCTGAGTTGAGGACTTGAAACTTCTACAGCGATCAGTTTATTAGCTGAGTCATACAAACCAAATTTGGGGCTGAGATGGTGAAACTTAGCCAAAATAAATGAATTAAATACAGTGAGGCAAACTGTTACATGTAGCTCGAAGCTGAAGTTTAACAAATCACTTTGGCTGAAAACCAGAGCTGTATGCAGAGAGAGATTTGGTTGTTGGGAAAAAGATCATGTACAGGTCCTGGAAGTAGAAATTCTGTTTCATTGGCTTCCTCAGGAAGATTGAATCTTTTGAAAGCATTAATAAACCGTCCTAGTGCAGATGCTTCTCTGTCTGTGTTCATAATTCTCATAGCAAAAATATAGAATTGAATGTAGTTCACCAGTAAGCCAGTAAGTCCAAAATGTGATTGTGAACGAGCCGGCAAAGTAGATGGATCATTGGTGAGATGGTGGGGAATATAATAATCTAACTGTACATTAAAAAATTACTTAAAACACTTATCTACCACAGTGTGGTGAGGCCCATATACACAAGCTTAACTTTTGTTCTTACATTACAACAACAAATGTCATTATTTGGTTTTTTAACCACTTTTAATCTTCTTCCAAAACTGGGTTTCACTGTCATCAAAAGGTAAGCTAAAACATCTTGCCATCTTCTTACTATGGACACCAATCCTTGTACAAAATTCTCAAGGAACTACTTCACTGAAAGAGGTGGGGTGGGGGAAACCCCAAAACATCTACTCTTCCTGAAACATTGTATATTTCTCTTACTAACAAATTTGTGTGTGTGTGTGCGTGCATATATCCTTTTGAAAGAATAGTTTAATACTTTCAGTCCCTTTCCAGTAAGATCCTGGCAAGAACTTGATCGAACCGTGCGGCAGGTATGTCATTTCTTATAACCTTGGTGATAGTTTTGAATAGAAAACACAGTTTAAAATTGTAAAGAACAGCAATAAAGACATGTTAGTTTCCTCTTCAAATTGCAGAAGAAAATTTGTAAGATAGTGGTCTTCAGTGAAAAGAAGTATTGCTATGCTTGCATGGGATGTTGCAGCTTATGTGACTGCCTTTATACTTGGGTCTGAATGATTCTCCTGGCAGCCTTTTCTTTGCTCACTGTACCAACAACTTACAGCTGAAAATCTTCACCTGAAATTGCCAAGGAAACAGATAACTTCAGTCCCTGGGAACTGGCCAGATGAAGTCCCTGACCTCCTTTCAGTGCTTCATAGAAGCTAGTATTAACAATAAGGCAAGACTGTTCAGTGTGTATTTGAATTCCCATGTAAACGAGTCTTTCCAATTCCCGTGTTAAAGGCCACATCAACCCACAAGCAGGACATAAACATTGTATTTTGAACAGATTATGAAATTATCTACACCTTCGTGCATATTCCTCTGCATTGTTTGGGAGGGAAATTATATTTTCACGTACAGAATGTAGAAGAAGACAGAAAATAATGTAGAAAAATGGTGGGTTTATGCTTTGTGCACTAGGGTTAATTCAAGATCATCTTTTGAGTCACTTGTACAACACTGCACATTTTGTCTAACAAAGTAAATTCTCTTAACTTCCAAGATACCCCAGGCAGTTTATCAGTTAAAGTGGAGCTGGTATGAGCAGATCCTGTAACTGTTAAGAGAAGCACCATAGCAGCTGTGTAACATTGGAATTTTCAGGGTACTTTTTGAGAGGTATTCAAAGTGCTGCTTCTTTTGGCTTCAACAGCACCTCTCATTCTCATCTCAAGTTATCAGAGAGGAGGAATGCTATGACAAGTGTGTTTATGCTGGGTGTTACCTCTCTGCTCTGCAGAGGAAGGGAACAGTGTAAGCTGCCTTTTCTGATAAAGACTGGACAAGGGTCAAGTATCACATACTTGGTCAAGTTTCACCCTATTCCAAGGATGCAAGTTTTTTTGGCCTGTAAGAGGACCAAAAATATTATTATTTTTATTCACACTGAAGGAAGTGCCTTAGGGAAAATGACTGCAGAAATATTAAGTGCAGGGAAAACAATCTAAACTTTTTTTGTCTGAACTTCCGAAGAGCCTATCCTTAAGTAAATACATTAAAAAGGTTAAAATGATGTCTTCTACTAAATGATAGCTGCGAAGTTTTACTTTTAGGGAGAGGGAAAGTCCTCATAGTAAGTAATTAGCAGTCTTTAAAAATAGCTTGAGCAGGTCATAGTTACAAGGTTGCCAGATCTTGTGATTTCGATTTTTATAATCAGTGAGACAATTTGTAGATTGGCATAGAAAACATGGTCCTCCTTGTATAATTTCAATTTAATGTGAATTGCTCTCTCTTTTCAGGCAGTACTGGTCAGAGGAACTTCTTTGAGTTTAATTCTGAACAGTAGAACCCTAGAAACTAATATGCTTTGCATGCCTTTCAAAGAAAGGTTTAGTGTTCCTTTTAACTTTGTTTGAAGGAGCTCACAGGAATAACATGCTTGACCTCAGCCTTGGCAGACATGGTCTCTGCTTCTGCACAAGTCTGGGAATGGAATTTGAATACTCAGAAGCCTCAATTTCACATGTTTTTCTTTAAGATGGAGGGAGGACCTTTTTGGGGGAGAAACCAGTGAACTCACAGATGCATCAGCAGGGAGTATTCCTCTCCAAAACACTGAACTCCTGACCCGCTGAAACTTAGAAGTAAGGGAAGATAATCTGTTACCAGGAGGCACAGACCATACAGCAGGAAAGCAGACAGTAAATACAGTGTTGGTCATAATCAGAGTCACAGAAAGTAGGACGGCACTGCTGAATAGCTTGAACACATTCCTAAGAGGAAAAAAAACATGTAGGACAACAATTTTGAATGTCCTTGTCTTGAAAAATGCTGTTTGTAAGAAGCAGCCCACGCAAGCCTTATTTGCAGGGCAGAAGGAGGGTCTCGCTTCCTGAATTTCGGAAGGAAAGTTTAATATTGCACAGTGAGAAACTACAGGTGCTTCTTGGCCTGGGATTTTTGGGAGTGCCCTTCTGAAAGAAATAACTTCCAGTAGAAACACGCCTGCAAAGTGAAAGAGAAGCAAAATGTGGAGGAAATAGTGAATTACAGAGCCAGGAAATGGCTTAAACAGGCAGCTTTACTGTGGGAACAGCGTGGTAAACAATTGCTACTCTTAATCTTGCAGTCCTAAATGCTGAGAAGTTCTGTAGGCTTCTGCATATCTTAGCCTAAAACGAGGGACATGGGCTAGTGCAAAACTAAACTATCCCGTCCTAACTGATCACAAAATCAAAGGCTTTCACAGGGAAGCACAGATTTGCTTTTACTCCAGAGCGAGGCAAGTAACTTTGAAGACTGAGGGTTTTTGTTTTTCTTACAGTACTTTCACATCACTCCTATATTTTCTGGAATCTAAATTCTTCAGTAATTCTGAAAGCAGTTCCAGGGTAACATTAGTCTGATAAATATGGAGGTGCCTTACGACATGTACATGTGTACAAATGGGATGTAAATGCCTGGCCAATCAAATTTGAATCTGTGTTTTAGCCTCAAGTGAAATCTCCCATCTTCATTTGACACTTGCAATTGAAGCTTTTGTTATGGAAATTAAACAGTTGTGACAAACTGATTAAATGCTAGAATTGGTTCAGGTAATTATGTGACCTATCGGCCTTGGATGCTTTATGCACTATGCCTTCATCCTATGCCACTATCTTGACCACAGTCTGTTTTGCATCACCCTGTGTGGGTGCTCAGACCTCCAAAATGCCATTGGGTTTGTTTAGGGACCAAAACTTAACAGGGAGAGACGACTTGCCATAATTTATACCAGGATAAAGGACTTCGTAGGTTGCCTGCACTGTCTGCATCAGGGAACTTGGTGGTGTAGAAACTTGGTGATGTCTACAGGGATGGAGAGAAGCCCTGGCTTTTTGAATACCTGGTTATGCTGATGTGGATAAAGTCAGTGTCCCTCTCAGGTTCACAGAGAGTATTCCAGACCTAGAAAGGATTTATTTTGGTGCATGCAAAGGAACAGCTGTCTTTGTCCTAGGGTAATTAAAAATGTTTGGGTTAGTTCTAGCTTCTGTTAGCATAATGCTTTTTTCATTAGTTTTCTGGTGTCCCTAGTTTCCTGCTTTTTTTTTAACCACTTGGAGCTTGAAAGCATCCCACATACACATATTTGATATGTATTTTTAAAAAGGGGAAGGGAGGTAGTCAGACTTAATTTTTGTGCCGAAGCACAGTGTTAAAGCTATGGTACACTGACAGATTATGCAAATTTTGATAATTAGATGGGAATACTTTGAAATACTGCAGTTAAAGGTCACTTTCTCACTTTTATTTAGAAAAAAAACAGATTTGCATTCCCTCAGAGAAAGCGAGTGCTCAACTTGAAAGGGTTTTGCTGCAATGTTAAAATACTTAACTTTAGGCTATGAGAAATAGATTGGATTTATTTTGTAAAAACTAAAGTCTCTGAAGTTGTTATTACAGGGGCATGGAGAAGTAGGTCGTGCAGTACCATGTGAAAACATATTCACAAATTTTATTTCCAGATTTTAGTTTAATCAAGGAGGTTATCCTCCACCGTCTGATTCTGAATTGCAGTCCTAAGTTGCCTGGCTGAACGCCTTGATGCTGACACAGGTTAATACCAGAAAGCAGAATACGAGAAGATACTCTTCTGGATTGTCACAGCCATTTCATAATAGCTATTGTGCAATAACAGCTTCCAGAACAATGGATCACTTGAGGTAAGCTTGCCTGATTTTAATTTGGGATATCAGAAGTAAAGGAAGGCATATAGAATCATCAGGTTGGAAGAGACCCACCCTATCATCGAGTCCAACCATTCCCATCAACCAGTAAACCCTGACCCTCAGCAACTCGTCCACCCATGCCTTAAACACCTCCAGGGATGCGNAGCTTTGTTGCTCTTCTCTGGACTTGCTCCAGAGCCTCAACATCCTTCTTGTGGTGAGGGGCCCAGAACTGAACACAGGATTCAAGGAGCGGTCTCACCAGTGCCAAGTCCAGAGGGAGAATAACCTCCCTGGACCTGCTGGCCACACCCTTTCTGATACAAGCCAAGATGCCATTGGCCTTCTTGGCCACCTGGGCACACTGCTGGCTCATGTTCAGTCAGCTGTCAACCAACACCCCCAGGTCTTTCTCCTCTAGGCATCTCTCAAGCCAGACTTCTCCTTTGGTGGAGTAGGTAAGCTGTCTAAGAACGTCCCAGATGCACATCCTTCCTTTAAGGGAGACAGACTGATGCTTTTTCTTTAAGTTATCGGATATGCATTCCTTGTTTTCTCTGTATTGGTTCTGATCTGTTCATAAAGCACAAAATCAGAAGCAGCATTTAACCTGATTTCCACCAGTCTTCTGTTCTCAGAACTCCTACCTTCTTGTCATTTAAGATACGAACACATCAGTAAAGTTACAGGAAGTAGCTTAAACTTCAAACATAAAAATGCACTATGTAGTCGAAGCATGTCATGCTGTCCTGGGTAAGACTGTTGTGGTAGGTGGTCTGTCTAAACCATTTGGTAATTTCTGTTCCCTGGTTACCAAAGCACCTAAAGCTGGTGTGGTATGGCAGGTTCAAGCTAGGATGGGCGAAGCGCTGTGTCAGGGAGGGCCATAATATATTAATATATGAAGACCTATCCTTCCCAGAGACAGTATTTATCTCTTGTGTGAAAGAAATTGGGTGCTACTGCACCAAATGCCTTTAACAATGCCCGAGTAATCACTGTAAGCAGAGGTTAGTAGAAGTGGAATATAATATTCCCTGAATACATCCTCTTCATAGTGTTGATGGCTGCAGCAATAACCATCTTTCCAATACTTGCGGTTTAGCTGTGAGGATTTAAGGAGACAGAAACTCTTTGCAGAGTCAGGGTTCGGGGTTTTGGTTTGCAGCATTTAGTCTAACAATGCTGTGCAGGCGCTCTGAGCCCTGCTTTGGGAGCTCACTGTCCTACTGAGGTTAAATGGCAAAGGATTATCATTTAACTACAACAGTGGGTGGAGAAGAGAGAAAAAGCAAAACATTGTGAAAGCTCTCCATGTTCTTGGGGTAGTAGTAGTGGAGGAGGGGGAATAGAAACACTTGCTGGGCTTTCTGCCACTGGGTACATACTTAGCTAAATATTGACTTGTGTGGACAAGATATCATGGTAATTTCAGCTTCATTTGAGTGCGCTTATAAACCGCATCCACACATTCCTTTCTCAAGAGAAGAAATTCTTGTGCTGCTTGGTGCTCCAGCTCTGCTAACAAGTTTCAGGTTGGGTATGAACATGGAGATGCCATTCTAGGTCAGCAACGGGCTTATCTTTCTATTTTTCTTAGTATTCCCTTCCTTCATGTAGATCTTGGAGTAAGAGGCACATGGTGTTGCTAGCTTTTGTGGACTTCAGTGTTTCACATGGATTTATGCTGGTAACTGTACCAGAACAAATGACCCTATCAAGTCAGAAACGTCACCTGTTCTTATTTGATAAATTATAGTGTAAAACTTACTGTGTCTTGGCACATTCATATAAACTCCGTATTTCATGTCAGAAGTGAAAAGGGCTGATACTGGCAGGTATTCCTCAAGGCAAAGGTAGCAGCCCAGCCCACTTCTCACAGTACAGAATTTCTCTGGAGTTCCCTTCCTTAAAACACAATTAATGATTCCCAGCTGGAATAACCTTTTTTATTTTGGCAAGGGCTGCAAGCTACAACTAAAAGTGAATGCCACTGTGTGCAGCAATAAAAGATAGATTATGTCAATATAGCTGTGGTAAGAAAGGAGTGACTGTTAAGACTGTTCTTAGAAAAAGTGAATGATCATGCAGACAAGGGTGTTTATAAGAAGATATTTGAGAAGTCCATCAGTCTTAGCTCTTGCTGTCTGAAATTCATCTTTCTACATTAACTGTCAGGATTAGTTTACAACCATCTATTCTTGGTCCTGTTTCTTATCTTTTCACCTGTTGTCACAATGGAGAGAAGTTGCTAGCGGTGTCACACAGAGGTTTGTGCTGCTGGATCTGGAGAAAGGAGTGAGTAGGAAAGTGAAAAATATGTGGGATACTCGCTTACCCATGATTATGGAACCCAAGGTTGACAGTAAAATGTAGCTTTAGTCATGTTTGAAAGGACATGAAAAAAAAACCTGAAAAGGCACAGAGCAGGGCAAAAAGATAACCAGAAGGACAATGCAAATTTCATGAGATAAACAGACACTTGGGTTGGTTCAGCTGAGTACGAGAGATGGCAAGCTGAGATCTGATATTAGTAAGATTTAAAATGATTTGGGAACAGTGATTCTCCCATTGCTGAAACAAGTGAGAGGGTACTGGCAGACATGAAGTAAATCAAAACCAAAGGCGATGTTGTAACCCTAAGCAAACAGTGAAACTTGTTGTCACAGGCTGTGCACGTTCAGAAGCGTTATCAACAGGTTCAAAAGTTAGTGGTCCTAACTAGACCAGTGGCCTCTGCCTACCTTAGGCACTCCCCAGAGAGCTGAAGAATTGAGGGAGGACTAAGGATGTGTTCTGCTTTGCATTCCCTAGGGGTGCGCTGCTAGCCTGAGCCAGGTAAACTGCTGTGAGGCTTTTCCCCTCGTACACACAGTGACCTAACTCTGAGTTTTGTAATAAGATGGATGAATGCTGGAAACAGATGCCTTGTGTCAGTCCCTCCACTATTCCTGCACAGACCTCGGGATGGGGACTTGGGCTCCAGTGCAGATGATGCTCATTAGAACTGTCCAAAGCAATAACGAGGTAAACTATGAAGTTCAGAATGTCATTTAATGAGAAAGGGACTCTTCAACATGACCAAGTCTTATCTTGGAAAAACAAGATCTAAGAAAATTATAGCTATTTCCTGCCTACAACTACAGGGCCCCTTTGTTTGGGAGGCCCAAGAATTGATGCTTTTAATGCAACTTGTTTTCAACTTTTTTTTTTTGTTCAATCCAAATAAACCATTCTTCTTTTGCTTTTGCAGTACACTTTCCTCAAATATGTGGGAGCATCCTTTTAAAAATATGCTTTTTCTAAGGGTACTCAGTAAATTTTAAGTATACTAACATCAGCTGAGTACTTGAACTGGATCAACAAGTGAGGAATGCAAATAATTATAGAAGCTGGTAATCAGAATTAAACTGTGTGTGAAGAGTACACGTGTTCTGCACAATCCTTCTTTCCCTGAACTGTTCTAAGTATTCTTAAGCATCCTTTATTGATTGTATTTAAGTGTTTATCTAGCTAACATAGCTTATGTTCCAAGATTAACACACCTATGATATGACAGAGTTTGATATTCTTAAAGCAACTGCATTGTGTTAATCCATTTACTTCCTATTTTCCCCAACCAAGAGTGGATTTGCCAAGTGAAAACTATTCCTGCTAAACTAATCTATGCTCCAAGACAAACTGATTTCTACAACACGCTTGAATTAAGGAGCCCTTCCCTGCTTTCAGAATACAAAAAAAGTAACAGCTTACATTCAGTTCTGTGTAGTGTAATATTTCAAATGCTTTTTCTAAATACACTGTGTTCTGAGCCATCTGATCAATGAAATAAAACCATCAAATCCATCTCTATTAAAAAAATCTTAAAGAAAATCAAGTCTGCTTTCTTGTTATGGGACAAGAAATAGCATTTACTTACTATATGATTACATACAGTCTCAAAGAGGGAAGCATAACCTGAGCTGGTAAGACTACAGCAATTTTGAAAACTCACTTTATTCTAGAAAGGATGAGTAATTAATCACGTGCCTTAGCTATAGTCAGAAACTTTGGTTATGGCATGACATTTTCAATACCACTGCAGTACTGACATGTGCCTGTCTTTCTGTAGTAACTCCAACCTCATCTTTCTGGCAGTGCATATAGTCTTTATACTAAAACAAGAAGAGAGAGCTCTTCTTCGTGTTTCGGCACAGCCTGCCTCTGTCTGTACGCTACTCGTCCTGAACAGAAAATTTCTTCTCTCCTATTATACTGGTGAGGTTGTTTTGTGTGGTGACTGTGGGTTTTAAAACACTGATCAAGGTACCACAGCTGGGTGGGGTAGAGGCAACAACAACAAAATGCTTCTACAAAGGAAGGTGGTCCATGCTGGGCCTTTATCCGAAGAAATTTTCAAAGATGGATGTGCACTGTTTTTCTTTTAGTAGTTCACTTTTTTATTTGAGCAGTAATACTACACATGTATGAAAGCACTTAATCACAATAATCACCCTAATTTTGCCCTCTGGCAGTTATTCCAGAACCTGAGTGTCTGAAGGATGTAAACTCTGCTCTGTGTTAATTGCATTTGTGCCATTACAGTTATTCAAATTACTGTTTCTGCTATGAGAGCTGGTTTAGTTTTAAGGACTAAATATCACCTTCCATAGATATAATAGTTCCTACCTTTACTGTTTTGAAACCACTCAACATGGAATGAATTTTTCATGGTTAAAGCTGGGATGAAGCCCTGCAGACATTCAGAACTAAGTCTTGGGAATTATTCGGTAGGGCCCTATACTGCTGCATTCCCCAGATCAAAGCATCATTAGAAGATGAAAAAGTTGCATTAATTAGATGTCTACCTCAAAATTATTCTAGCTGTTCTCTAACAGATCACAAGAGACGTCTCTCCCACTTACCCTCAGACCTTCTGCTCCTAGGGAATAGTAAAGATTTTTAAAATAAACTTTATTAAGGGCAGCCTAATTCTTCAGAAGGATGGGAATTTTTACCACGAGGACTGGATCATCACCCACCTGCTCCATAGCTTGTTTCACTCTTTGCCTCTATTGGCTGAGGAGTGCTCCATGTATAGCCCCTGGTTTTACTCCTGGCAGGAATCTGAGGAGCCATAGGAACAAGCGTGACTGGACATGCTTTGATAGCTCCAAGCAATCTGAACCACAGTTTAGAAATAAGCTGAGTTTATTTAGTTTTAAAATGGCTGACTCGCTGTTACCTTCAAGGTTAGCATTTCCCATTTACGAGCACCACATTAACCTATGATGGAGAGCTAGATGCAGTAAGATGGCCATATTCCACTGTAGAGGTATCAAGGCAGCTACACATAACTTATATTACTTGTCAAGATTTTATATCCTTTCCCATTAAAGAACAAAGTTTTAGAAATAGTGTCTAGTTACCTCCCATCTGAATGTAACTGCATTAATTTTAAGTTCTTAGAAGAGCCAACTAACATATTTTACCTAGCTTTTACTGAGTATCAATAGGGAGAGCTGGTTTCCAATTTACAATTTAAGGTGCAAAATGAAATTCATATTGAATTTCCTCCGCATTTGCTGCAGAGAATAACCAGCAGCCCTTCACTTGATCGGAAATAAGCAGCTCAAGTTTGGGTCTGCTTTATATCAGTTTGCACATCTTGGACATAATCCCCTCTGTGAACAGCCAAGACTGACTTTCAGGTACTTAAAAAAGCACCTCTTCATGCAAGAAATGGAGGTTATATAAATAATTAAAACATTTATCTGGTGATCTGATCTGGCAATATTAAAGCAGCACAGGGAATAGTTCTGGGGCATGTGTCAGGTGGAGTGTGGAAGTTGCTCAATATGAAAATATGAACAAACCAAAGTACTTTATCAAAGCAAGAACTGCTAAAAAGAGGCCTGAATTGGAAACTAAGAGGCTTGCAAGCTGATTAGGGGTTTTGTTGTTGAGTAAAAAAAACATCGTAATTACAGGCTTGTGGCAAGACCAAGCTAGCACAAAGAAATAGCAGCAGACTGTTTTCTGCAGCCAGTAAGAAAAGTAACAGGCTTAGACTGAATTAATGATTCAAATAGATGGCAGAGAGTGTTTTTTAACAGTGGATGTACTGACATATTGGAGTAAACAACTGTTGGAGGATAGGAAGTCTTCACCCTTAGGGTGTGAAGCACCAGTCTTATGTGGAGTGGCTGAGGGAACTGGGGTTATTTAGTCTGGAAAAGGGGAGGCTGAAGGGAGACCTTATCACTCTCTACAACTACCTAGAAGAAGGTTGTCACGAGGTGGGTGTTGGTTTCTTCTCCCAAGTAACAAACAACAGGATGAGAGGACATGTCCTCAAGTTGTGTCAGGGGAGGTTTAGATTGCATGTTAGAAAAAAATTCTTTACCAAAAGAGTGGTGAAGTATTGGAACAGGCTGTTTAGGGAAGTGGTCTAGTCTCCATTCCTAGAGGCACTAAAAATATGTGTAAACGTGGCACTTCAGGACATGGCTTAGTGGGCACAGTGGTGTAGGGCTGACACCTGGACTTGATTATCTTAGAGGTCTTTTCCAACCTTAACAATTCTATGATTCTATGTTTTTAAGAACAAAACAGGTGAGGGTAGGTGACAAATGTCTCATCCTAATGTCTTTTTATGCATTTAAGATAGTTGGGTATCACATAATTGTTAGAGAAGTCACCCCTTCTCAAGCAGCAGCTGAAATGACTGTGAAAAGCCAAGGAAAGATTTTCAAAAGTTCAATCAGAGAGGCCTCTGCTGTACTTAGGCTGATCTCCTGCAGCCCTTTCCTGTTATTTTAACAAGTGCATAAATAAACAATACGATAATCACTTCACAGATCTATGGCAAAACTAAAGACAGCTCCTCCATGGGTAGGATGCTGCTAGGGTTGGATGGCCCCCACACCTTCCACCTGCCTACACAGCTGGGATTTCTACCTATTGCAAGAAACCACACAGCTTTTGCTCACACAAACACAAACCACCTTCCCTTTGCCCTTAGCACCCATCTTCTAAAAAAAAAAAAAAAAGAATCTGAACAAAAACAGGACAAAAATTTCTGAGTTAATGGTGTGGGGTTTGTTCTCCTCTTGATTTTATAGCTCTAAGATATTTTATTCAAAGCCTGGCAAAGACAAAATTACCAGACTTCCTCCCAGGAAATGTTCTGAGACATTAACCTACTGCAGAGTGCTCCAGAACAGATTTTACAACATCTCCGTGAAGGTCAGCATTACCTTCTTTTCACAGAGCACAAACAAAACGCACAAAGCATCTTTAAACCAGACCATGGGTCTTTTTGTACCTTTTTTTTTTCCAGAAGAGTTCATGCACTGTACAGAACTGTACAGGATCACAGGGGTCCTGGACCACACAGCTTCATATCTTGCCATAACATGGGGTTGTCTACCATACCAGCTCCTTTCTATTTCAATGGAGTTATCTTTTAAAATGAGTTGTCTTTTTTCCTCCCCTTCCTGACATGCTGTTTCCATGATTAAAAAAACCCTTCTTTCAACTTCCAGGATGAAGTGATTCATTGCTCATGTACAAAAATCTGTTCTTATGCCAGTATTGTCCATAGCTTGACTACCTCTCTCCCACACTGCTGCTCATGTTGTTGTGCACTGTTGTCCCCTTTCAACCTTGACTTTAAGGCTAAATAAACCACACAGCTTGATCTTCTCCGAGACACAGGGCTTTTATTTTACTTGACATTGCTCCATATCTAATAAAAATGAGAATTCATCCTTTTGGGACTTGTGCAACTAGGAGAAAAAACACATTAATGCCACTTTCTCACCACTAGCTCGCTCAAAGGTTCAGGATCACCTCCTAAGCCACTGGCACTCTGCAGCCAGGCAACCCTGCACACTGACTGCTGCTACAACAGTTCTGCAAATCCAAATCTCCAGCATACCAAAGGTGTCACTCAGCTTCTGGCAGTCCGATACGGACTTGGCCTCTTCAGAAAAGCTAACTTATTTGTTCAGCATCTCACAGATAGTCTGGCGCCAAGGATTGAGTCCAGTTCCTCTGAGAGCTTTTGAATACCTCAGCCATGAGACACTCTCCCCATCCTCTCTCCTCCTTCAGTCTCCTACAGAATTCCTGTGTGTTTTCTAACTTCTGCCACAGACCAGGCAATGCTCACAGTGCCAGACACGCTGCATGTTCCATTCCTGCCTCAGATGGGTCTAACCTTGGGCATTGGCTAAGTGCTATAGAGGAGAAAACCCACCCACCTGTGACAGATGACTGTCAAGAAGCACGAGAGGGGAAGCAGCAGATTTCCTTCAGTGCTTGACTTTGCAGGATGGACATTAAATGTCTGTGTCATGGTGTGCATATACAAGAGATTTCCTGGGATTTTTAAGAAGGCTTATTCTGAAAACAAAAGAAGCCAGTGCTACACGTGTGAATCACTCCTAAAAACAGTAGTTTTAAATCCAGCATGTAAACATCTGTCACTTGAACCAAGGACACGGATAAGGATCTCCTCCAGACTCCTCTGCTTTGGCTGCTGGTGGTAATGTCACCAGAAGGGACTGCAAAAGCGCTCCCAAATGCACCTCAGGCAAAGGTAGCTGGATGGGACAGTTCTCACATTATCCCTTCTCCTCATAAGCTGAGGCCGACAGTATCAGAAGGTGGAGAAAGACTTGTTTTTACAAGCTTAAGCTTTACAACTTCAGTTTTGCAGGAGTATTTCATCCCATGCCTGGCACTCCCACACCCCACCTGCCCCATGCTGCTAGAAGAGTGAAGGTAGTTATTCCTAATTCGGAGGGGAAGAGCAGAGGGTGGTTTGCAGGAGATGAGTGTTTGTGTGGGCTTAGAAAGGGATAGCAGAAGGCAAGTTGCTGGTGCTCTGCAGACCAGCGCTCTGCCAGAGGGGCTTGTCCACCACCAGTTGTCTGCACAGCCATTTGAACAGAGAAGCAAGAAGACCTGACTTTGAAGAGCTACCAGTTTTCCCGCTACAATTCAGCCTCACCCTGCTCTCCATCCCTCTGAGTTCTCTCCCTCGGTCTCCTCTGAACAATGCTGTCAGAGTAATCTCCAGCATCTCACTGCAGCCCAGCTCTTGGTCTCTACTTGTCCCATTTTGCTGTGTCCACATCCCTTCCTCTCACATTCTCCTAGTTGCCTTTTCCAGTTAAACCAGTAACAGCTTCCAGCTTGCCCCTCTTCATCAAATCCCAGTCCCTCATCCCTCTCACACCTAAATCCTTTGCCCAACAAATACCAGTCTCAGCAACTCAAAAGCAGTTCCCCTAACGTTTACTCCATCCTTCATCAACGTCTTCTCCCTCTCACCCATAGTCCTTTCCATTGTTTAATCACTGGAAAGGTGAACACTGATTTGGGAGTCTTCCTTAGGACAACCAGAAAGAGGGAATGAGGGGCTAGAGAAGGTGGCAACAGTGGGAGTGCAGGAATCCTCCCGGCTCAACCCCTGCAGCACGGCCACTATTGTAGTTACGTGACTTCAATTCCCACTGCTGCATGTCTTATACCACACTGAGCTCCTCTGTGGGAAAAAAAGAGGTTTGAGCATGGTCACTGAAGATAAAACCAATGCAGATTTTATTTAGTTCAAAATAAAGAGATACACACACACGTACCAAAGCCACTTTTACTGAGCACATGCTACCTGGTTTTTTTTACAAACATTAGTGTATTTGGCCAAATCAGAATGGATGGCAGAGGTGAAAACAAAACACAGGAGGCATCCTCTATGCAGAAGTAATTTCCCCTACCTGAACTGGGTTTCCTGCCTCAAATCACTGATGTGACAAACAATTCAAAGAAACATCTTCGAGAGTATTTGGACATAGGCAAAAGACCACCACATCCTAACCCTGGGTTTGAAAGAACAGGCGCTGTTTTGACTGAAGTTCCCACGTGAGACTTAAACCTTAAGCCTAAGATGAAAAGTTTCACCCTATGTACAGTCGAAGTTTGGCAAAGTGGTACAATCAGAAACAGTGCAACTAATTTGGAAGCACCAGGGAAAGACATGATTCCCATTTGCCAACACCAAGCAATGGTGCTGCAGGTGCCGTAGGTTAGCAGCAGAGCTTAATGCCTCAGTGCTGGAAGCAAGAATTTCCCAGTACTCAATACCCAGACAAACTCTAATTACTAAAACGTTAATCAGCCTCCAGCCTGTTGTCCAGAGGCAAGGCTGTCAAGAGATATGCCTGAGCAACAAGCAACAAGTCACTTAGGCATTGAATCCCACCACCTCAACAAGCCCGGATTTAACATTCATCTTTTAAAACCACAGCCAAGAGAAGCGCAACCTGGACCCCAGCCCCTCACTCACATAACCAGTGAGGTGTTGAGAACTTCTACTAGTGCAAGATCTGCTTTGGCAATCGTATATTTCCCATGTTCTTTTCCACGGTAGTAGCTGCGATGTCAAGTTAAGTAGGAGTAGCAAAATAACATCTAAAGTAGTTCAAACCGCTGCATAGATCGCAGGGTAACTCAGAGGAATGACATGTACCAATCTTACTGTCCCTGTACTCCAGATACCATCAAGGAGTCTCAGCAGCAACTCGTCATGTTCAAGAAAGGAACAGAGCATGCTGTCAGGCTTGCTGGCTCTTAGTGTTTCAGAAGCTCAGTTCTTTATGAAATGTTGTGTAACTGCATCATCAAGTTAAATGCAGAAATTCTGCACCTTTTTTTATCATCGGGCTTACTAGAAGTTGTGATACTGATAATGCAGAAACTCAGAACTTGACGCACAGGCTCATGGAGTGGGGGACACACTTGAAAATGACCCATGTAATACTGAAACTGTTAAATAAGTAACTCCATGACTGGCCTAACACTCCTCTCAGATACTGCACCGGAGGGAGCTACTAAACTATTTCTCCTGTGTTTGAAGTATGCAAATACATACTAGGGATACCTACAAGGACTCCATAGTAATGTTCTAGGGAGTAAAAGTAAAGCAGGGCCCAAGTATTTCTTGGCCCTGGACTTTCAGCATTTCTCACAAGTCTGTCACTACAGTTTTCTTCCCAAAAGCAACAATTCAGATACAGATTTCATGTCATAAGAGAGCAATTAACAATCCCAGCGTGGAAATACCATAGCCTTTTATGTACAATTACAGTACTCAAGTTTCTACCTCCCTTAAGGCGGACACATGATGACGAGAAGTTAAGTAAAAACAGATGACAGAAATAAGTCTTTCCCACTATGACTTTTTAATATATTAAAGTTGTTAATGCATTATCTGTAATGTACCACGAGTAGGTATTTTTCAAAAAAACTACTAAAATTCTGGGGCTCAGTCCTGCTCTCAGATTCTAAGTCTGCCAAGTTCAGCTTGGGTCTAAAAGGTGTTTATCACTCCCTTGATTATCATGCCAACCTCTGCTCCAAAAGATGGAGTTATGGTTGGGTTTTCTATACAACATTTTAAAACTCACACTTTACTTCAACATCTCAGTCATGCCCAGTACAGTAAAAAAGCTGGTGGCTGCAATGAGGGGCTAGCAAAACAGCTGAGCTGTAAATATCCAGCTGCTCTCAAAATGCAGCTTAATGATGGGTGTCCTGCTTTTAGCAAGTTCTGCATACATCCAAAGGCCTCTGCCAGTGAAACTCCATACTAGGCACTCTAATCAGACCTGTTTCAGTCCTTTCAGGTTCAGCACCAACACTGACCTTTGACAGTGTTGGTCACGCAAAATACGCACTTTTTTTTTCTTCAAGGCATGAGTCTCAAGGCCAACACATACATGGTGTAAGCATCCTGACCAATGCTTTCTAACGCCATCAAAACTCCCTGAGGAGAAAAACGGGATGCATTTGTTGTTGAGCCCTAGCTGTCCTCCTTAGGCATGAGAATTTTAGAAAGCCTTCTGGTGACTTAAGCACACACATTGAAACATCAGTCCTCAAACAACTGTCATCCATGCTTTTGCACATGTTGCTCCAAGATCCCAGCTCTGGTCTTGTTTCTCCTTTTTCAGCTTTCAGGATTGTTTTAAAGAGCCTTCTAATAAACTTCAGCGCCCTGAATGCAAACCACAAATTGCACTCACTGTATTTTGTACATTGTGCCAAACAGAACCCTTTTCACAGTATAGAATGAAAACCCCAACCTTACAAGGACAGCATGCGTGTATATATATAAAAACACACCTCCTCTATGACCAACTTAGCAGCTTTTTATGATGGAGTGATCACAGCAGTGGACATGGGTAAACCAATGGACATGGTCCCCCCCAACATCCTCCTCTCTAAATTGGAGAGATATGGATNCAGAGGAGGCTACAAAGATGATCAGAGGGCTGGAGCACCTTCCCTGTGAGGACAGGCTGAGAGAACTGGGCTTGTGCAGCCTGGAGAAGAGAAGGCTCCAAGGAGATCTTACAGCAACCTTCCAGTACCTGAAAGGAGCCTACAAAAAAGCTGGAGAGGGACTGTTCATAAAGGCTTGTGGTGATAGGACAAGGGGAAACAGATATAAGCCGGAGAGGGGCAGATTTAGCCTAGACATAAGGAAGAATTTCTTCTTCACCATGAGAGTGGTGAGACACTGGCACAGGTTGCCCAGGGAAGCTGTGGATGCCCCATCCCTGAAGGTGTTCAAGGCCAGGTTGGATGGGGCCTTGGGCAGCCTGGTCTAGTGGGATGTCCCTGCCCATGGCAAGGGGGTTGGAACTAGATGATCTTTGAGGTCCCTTCAAACCCTAACTATTCTATGACAGCTTGGGGTGACAGAAAAAATCTAATTAATTAGAAATAAAGATGAATTTTCTTGCTGAACAACTTCTGTTTAGAGAAATAAATCTTGATACAGAAAATGCATCTAAGCCAAACACAAAAACTGTTTCAGAAAATACAAACTAATTAGCAATTAGTGGATTTCTTCCCAGCTATAAGCATGAAATTAAGCTAGATGGCAATGCATCTTTCTTCATCATGATGAATCAGTAGGAGGGAAACTAACCGTGAATTTCCAAAAGCTTCTTATGAAAGACATTCACCACCTAAAACAGCAAGGTGATATTCTCTGATCTACTGGGACATGCCCTGCCCATGGCAGCGGGATTGGAACTAGATGATCTTCAAGGTCCGTTCCAACCCAAACTATTCTATGATTCTATGATCCCTCGTTGAGGCGAAAGGAATGCGTAACAGTTGCACTGTGCAAATTTGTGACTGCAATTTGCTAAAAACAAATCAACAAGATATACTGAATTTTAATCTCCCACCAACATAAGAAAAGAAGTACCGTATTGTCTTTTGGCATGCAAAAAAAAAAAAAGTCTTATTTTCTTCCCAAACCTGTCAGTATGAGCCAGGCTGGGTGTATTATCCAGAAAAGCTTTCCAAAATAGGTTACTCAACACAGGTTTTCAAGGCATTACTACAGGTATTGTCCATTCATAAAAATACCATTAGTAAATACCAATAGAACACCCAGAGACAATTTTTTCTCTCACAGTGCCTGTGAGATAATACACAAGTATCCCCTAGATAATGAGAAAAGGTTGTTCCAGCAGAAACCAACCCCCTATAGCTTTCACTGCAAGCAGAAACCAAAGGATGCAGAACTGTATAAAGTATGCTACTGTGAAATGGATACACTTACTCAAATCCACTTTTATGACTACGTTTTCCTGTCAGATAATGGAAGAAACCTGCTGCTCGTGCCAACGTACTCTCAGGTGGGAGGGTCAAGGAAGGAAAAGAGCTAAAATAGATGAAGGCTCATCCTAAGTCACCGATATGCTTTATGGCACGATATCCAGAACACAAAAACCTACAATGCCATTCAAACATTTCCTCCAAGGTAATATAACGTCTTTCAACTGCCTCTATTTCCAGCACTTCATATAAATACAGCTTTCTTCCTGATGCTGGGTTATCCTCAATTTGAAGTACATGTCCTCAGTTTGTGTTTGAGCACTGCCGGTAAGCATCCCTATAACCCTGATCAGTTGTGTGGGACCGTTAAAACACTGTCAGACTGCAATAACTCAAAAGCATCTCTGAGAAGTTGCAGTGTTGCATCCCTAAATTACAACTGGACTTTCTACCCTCAAATTAAGAAATACATATATAGATATAAAAAGGTACTTGCACATGCACACACACACACGCACACCCATCTCATGCAAGCTCCAGGACTTCTACAGGAAGATGTAATTTTAAAACCCATAATGAAACTTCAGTTTTTCTTTTTATAAAAAAAACCCGCAAGCTTTTATTTGGGAGCTTTGTGATTAATTTGTCTTAGCCTCACTGGGAAACATTTGCTTTTGTCCAGGAGTTGCCAGCTGAGAGGATGTTATTGTTCTAAGGGATGTGACCAGGAGGACCCTGTGCACAGCACAATGTGTCAGCCCGGAAGCAAGGGAAGAAAAGTGATTCTCTCATCTGGCTGAGAAAACAAAACGGAAATAGTGAGTGTTCTCCTTCCAGTTACAGTTACCCATACGCATGTACCCAAGAAACATGTTAGTCACCTGTATTGCCCATGAATGTCACCACCTAACTACATCGATATATTAAAAAAATCCTACTTTATAAAGACATACAGATTTCTTTAGAAAAGCAAAGATTCCTGCCACAAACACCTTACCCCTTCTGCACAACCGTTTCCCCCACTGCTCCAAACAACGGATGGAGTTGGACATGGGTCCCCTTCCCTCGTCTGGCATCCCCCTCCCCGGCGCATCAGCAGCCTCCACAGGCAGAGCCCATCCCTGTAGAGCCACTGGGCCAGGACCAGGTGACCCGAGTCCTCTGCCATATTTGGCACTGTCTTTCCAGGCCTCCACCGACCTCTACAGCGAGCTTCACAGAAGCCCCTTGTTTCAGCAGCGATATGACAGAGCCGAGCGTGTTCCAGAGCTTGGGAAAGGCGATGCTCTCACAGCAACACCCTGTATTTGGACTAGACAGTAAGATTGAGACTAGACATTAGGAAGAATTTCTTCACGATGAGAGTGGTGAGGCACTGGCACAGGTTGCCCAGGGAAGCTGTGGCTGCCTCATCCCTGGAGGTGTCCAAGGCCAGGTTGGATGGGGCCTTGGGCAGCCTGGGCTGGTGGGAGGTGTCCCTGCCCATTTGAGAGGGGTTGGAACTGGATGATCTTGAAGTCCCTTCCCACCCAAACCACCCTATGATTCCGCGACTCTATTTTCCTTGCCGAGAGGTTTCATTTGGTGAACTGTTAAGTCTTTTTTTGGGGGAAGAACCCCCACGCTTCGCACATTGCCACCATTCCGTGCTGAAAGGGCTCCGAGACGGACGCTGCACCCTGCGGACACCTCCTTGTCCCCGAGGGGGGTGACCCAGCGGCAGGGTCCGGCCCCGCCTGCACCCGAGCCGATGCGGTTCCTCTCCCCGACTCGGCGCCCCCGGGCGTCTCCGGCGGCCCCGCGGGGGGCTAGCGGGGGTCGGCGGCGCCGAGGGGGTAGGCGAGGATGCTCATGGCGTCGCCGCAGGCCGCCTCCACCTGGCGCACCTGCTGGCGGCTGAGGCGCTCCCGCCAGGCCCGCACGGCCTCCCGGGCGTCGCGGGCGGAGATGAGGAAGGGCCGCTCGGAGGAGTAGGCGGCGCCGCGGGTCATGTTGAGCGCGAAGGCTTCGAGGGCGGGCGGCACGGGCAGCCCGGCGAAGCGCAGCAGGCGGCGCAGCTGGGCGCGGGGCTCCCGCACCAGGTCCTCGTAGCGCAGCTGCGTGTAGCGGCGGCGGAGCCAGGGCGGCGAGCGGCGGGCCAGCAGCAGGTCGCGCAGCCAGGCCTGGCAGATGACCTCCAGGGCGCCGCCGAGGAAGAACTCGGCGCGGTGCTGCGGGGGAGCCCCCCGGCCGGGCTCGGGGAGCAGAGGAGGCGGCGGGCGGCGGCCCCGCGGGTCGGCGCGGAGGCGGCTGCGCAGCACCTGGACGCTCTCCCGCAGCAGCGCCTGCCGCGCCTTCAGCCGCGAGTTGTGGACGGCGCGGGGGTCGCGGAAGAGCTGCACGACGCGCAGGTCGAGCCCGGGCTCCCGCAGCAGCGGCGTCAGGGCGCTCAGCTCCAGCAGCCGCACGTCCTTGATGACCACCACCGGGTACTTGCGGCACTCGGCCTCCAGCTCCCGCAGCGCCCGCGGCGGGCACGACTCCTCGCAGGCGGCGCCGTCGACGAGGCCGACGTGGGCGCGGGGCCGCGGGGCGGCGGGGCAGAGCGGCGCCGAGCAGATCACCTTGTTGGTCCTCCAGCCGAAGATGCTGGCCGTGGTCAGGTTGGCGGGGGCGGGCGGCGCCGGGGCCGGCGGGGACGCGTAGAGGCGCAGGACGGAGAAGTCGCATCGGAAGAGGGCGCGGAGCATGTCGCGCAGGGCGCCCTGCAGGCTGAGCGCGTCCCCGGGGTAGAGCGCCTGCCACAGGTGCCACATGGGCTCGTAGAGGTAGAAGACGTCGGGGTGCTGGTTGAAGAGCTCCCCGAGGAAGGAGGAGCCCGTGCGCCAGGTGGCGTGCAGGTAGATGTGCCGCTTCCCCGCCGCCGCGCTGCCGTTGCCCGCCGCCCCGCCGGCCCCCTCCTCCTCCTCCTCGTCCTCCTCTTCCTCCTGCTGCTGCCGCTCCCAGCCCCACTCGCTCAGCGCCTCCTCCAGGCCGGGGCAGCGCCGCGGCGGCGGCTCCTCGTCGTCCCGCGCCCGCCCGGCGCCGTGGTCGAGCGCGTAGGGCACCAGCAGCAGCAGCAGCAGCGTGTACAGCACCAGCACCGCGGCGAAGCGACGGTGCTCGCCCCGCCACCGCCGCCGCTGCCCCTTCATCGCGGGCGGCGGAGCGATGCTGCGCTCGCCGGCCCCTCCGCCTGCCTGAAGCGCCTCTTCCCGAGCGCCGAACTTAGCGGCGGCGGCGGCGGGAGGGGAGGGGGGGGTGTGGGCTGCGGACGGCCCGCCCCGCCCCGCCGGGAGCACGCCCACGGGCACTAAGCCGGGCTCCGGGACCAGCGCCAACGCCTCCTCCTCTCCCTTCTCTCCCTTCTCCTCTCCCTTCTCCTCCCTTCTCCTCCTCCCTTCTCTTCCTTCTTCTCTCCCTTCCCCTCCCCTCCCTTCCCCTCCTCTTCCTTCACCTCTTCCTCCTCTTCCTCCTCCTTCTCGTCTCCCGCCTTCTCCTCTCCCGTCTCCTCTTCTACCTTTTCCTCTTCTCGCTTCTCCTCCCTTCTCTCCCTTCTCCTCTCCCTTCTTCTCCTCTCCCTTCTCCTCCCTTCTCCTCCTCCCTTCTCTTCCTCCTCCTTCTCCTTTCCCTTCTTCTCCTCTCCCTTCTCTTCCTCCTTCTCCTCCGCCTTCTTCTCCTTCCCTTCCTCCTACTTCTCCTCTACCTCCTCTTTCTCCTTTCCCTTCTTCTCCTCCCTCCTCCTCTTCCTCCCCCTTCCCCCTCCTTCTCCTCCCTTCTCTCCCTTCTCCTCCCTCCTCCTCTTCCTCCCCCTTCCCCCTCCTTCTCCTCCCTTCTCCCCCTCCCTTCCCTTCCTCCTTCTTCTCCTTTCCTTCCTCCTACTTCTCCTCTACCTTCTCTTTCTCCTTCTCCTCCTTTCCCTCTTCCTCTTTCTACTCTTTCTCCTCTTTCTCCCCTTTCTCCTCTTTCTCCTCTTTCTCTTCCTTCGCCTCTCTCTTCCTCCTCCTCCTTCTCCCCCTCTTCTTCCTCCTCGTCTTCCTCGCGGCGCACCTGCCCCCGCTGCCGGGATGCGGGATGTGGGATCCCGCGACGCGGGAGCTCCCGGGCCGCCCCTGTCCCGGCCTCCCTCCCTCCCTCGGGAATCTCCCCCTCCCGGGACAGGGTGCCCTGCACAGGAGGTATGTTAGTAGGACAGGGACCGAGCCGCTGAGGCTGTCCGGAGAAGGATTTGGTTTCCAGGGAAAGACCACGCTTCTGAAAGGAAAAAATGTGGAAACGCCGTCTCCGTAGGAGTGTTGGCCAGGTTGGATGAGGCTTTGAACAGCCTGGTCCAGTGGGAGGTGTCCCTGCCTGTGGTAGAGTGCTTGGAACGGGATGATCTCTAGGGTCCCTTCCAACACAAACTGTCCTATGATACTATGAAATGTATTTCTAGGATGGATGGCAGCTATTAAAATCTGCAGTGAGTTTTGGAAACGCTGCAGCTCGGCACTGTAGAGAGAGCTGCAGGATTTCTCAGCCACACTTTTGTCTGTGTGTGCCAGCTGATGGGATACGAACATTTCTGTCATGACTCACTGCTCCAGTTTCTGCATCCAGAAGTTCCTGGTCCATCTGAGTTGGTCACCCATTGCAGCTGTTAGGAAGAAATGGGCACTCACAGAGGGACATCCAGCCCGTCTTGGGTATCCGATAGCCTTCTGAGAACCCTTCTCTCTATTAACTGCAGTGGGAGCGTAATGTTACCAACTCTCACTTAGACGTTATTTTTTTTAGACATCTACGATTAGCTTAAAGAAATCTGTTGTGGCATAGAGACTCAACAAGAAGTTGATTTCAGGTTTTTAAATTTGAATTTACAGCCTCAAAATCTCCAGCCCTGCCTGACCTTGGAACATGCTTGCGGAAGGAGATGGACCGAGATCCCCTGTTCCTGGTTAAGGCATCCACTTGGCAGCAGAGCAATGACCCTGCCTTAAGGACTACCACTAGCGATATTTAAGTATGGCACGCAGAGTGAAATGCAGTGAGGATAACATGATTGTCACCCTCTGTACTTGATGTTTTGTCTCCAAGAAGAGTCTGTGATATATGTATTCACTTGTAGTAAGGCACATGACACAACCTTAGTCAACAACATCACATACAACAGGGCACAGAAATGACCCACTGGTTACCTAGGTTCTAAACCCATTCCTTTTATAGTATCAATATATAGAATCTGCAGCTGCTGCATATTTTTCTGCCTGAATGTTTAGGTATTACACAATTATTTCACATCTATAGTGCAACACATGAGGATCACAAAGCATTGTTGAGAGAACAAGCATGTTTCTCTTCTGTCCAGGTGGTGAGCCAGCAGTCTGCCTGCTAACACTTCACTTGGGCTCTGTTAAGTAAGTGTTAAAGACTGGGTTTCCTGCAGTTTATAGCATGCTGAGTGAGGAGATGGTGCCAAGCAAGACTTGTAGGCTCCTTAGCAGAGGCTGTAGGACTGATGGTATCGGAAAGGGAATTTTTCCCTTACATACATATTCATTGTGGCTTTGGGCTTTTTGAACAGCAAGATACACCAGCCTCTGGCTCTGTAAAGGTTGTGGTTTCATCCAGCCCCTTAAGCAAGTAAAGGAGGACAACAGAATAAAAACACGCTTGCCAAAACCAGGTCACAGGCTTGTCAAAAAAACTTCACCTATTCAAAGAACATGCACACCTAATATTTCAAAGAGGTATCTCCAATGTAGCTACTTCAGGGGAAGTTCAGACTGGGCATTAGGAAAAGATTCTTCACTGGGAGGATGGTTGGTCACTGGAACAGGCTCCCCAGGGATGCGGTCTGGGCACCAAACCTGTCAGAGTTCAAGGAGCATCTGGATGATGCTTTTAGTCATGTGGTTTAGTTTTGGGTAAGTCCTGTGAGGAACAGGAAGTGGGACTTGATGGTCCTTATGGGTCCTTTCCAACTCAAGATGGTTTATGACTTCTATGTCATCTTGAAAAATAGTAATTTTACAGTATTTACCAAGATGGGATCCTGAGCATGGAGAACTCTGAGCTGCTGGGGTTTCCCCTTTGTAAGAAAATAAAATACTGAGTTGGCAGTAGCATCAGCACCATCACTGACAAAGGAGTCGCAGTGCAGTAGATGTTACCTTAAACTAATTTTGTATTTGTTTCTATGATATGTACTTGTCTAAAACCTAAAATCAAGATCTGAAAACTGCCTAACTAAATTAAAGCTGTCTTGAAAAGAATGAAACATCTCACAGAGTAAGATGGCCTGCCAGACAAACGAGAAATCAGAAACAGTTACATATGTGCTACGCTGATTATTTTTCAGACAATAGAGCTACAGACTTCTGTGGCAAGTGTTCTGGAAAAAGTGAAAGAAGCAAATCACTTTACCACAGGCTACGTCTTCACTAAGATGAAAACACAAAAAAGAATCATAGTAAATGTTTTGTTCTGCACCTTCACAACAGTTCCTCTGCTGAAAGAGGATTAGTCTCCAAGAGTTTGCTTTGTTTGTTTGGGGTGAGGGCTTTTGTTGGCATGAGATTCCAGCAAAGCCAGTATTCATTCTGCCACCCAGTGGGTGCCTGAGCTCCGTTTGAAATTGCCAGGCTCCAGCCTTCCTGGGGTCACGAGAAGTATCCAGTTTGAGTGTTGGGGAGTGGATTGCTGGTCCAAATAGAACTGGGAGGAGGTTGGCTTTCACTTTTCTCAATTTTTAGTTCTCTATTAACTAGTTCTCTCTTCAGTACAGATAAGGGGGGGTGATTTTCCTCTATTTAGGCTTTTTCTACGAACCGTAAAGACGTCATTTATATATAGAGATGATCTGCATCTCCTTCCAAGAGCAGGACAGTTCGGTACCCAAGAGAGGCAGCTAGGTTCTTCTTCGTTGGTGTGTGAAACAACCTGCCCATTTGGCATCAAGCTGCTGCCTTTTCTTGATGATTCTGTGCTTTATGTTAATTTTATAAAGCGGGTGGGAAAAAAGAATATAGGCATAACATGTTCTGCATAGTTTAGTATAGCAGTATTTCCTTTCTACTTTCCAAACTTGTCACTGAAAGTACTGGCTGTTTTTAATCTAACATAACATTGGCTTCCTGTGTATTATCTCTCTAACTTAATTTTTGCTCTTCAGTCTCCCACGGCACTTCTGCTGACAAGAGAGACAGTAAATGCTGGAACGCTGTGTTTCAGCCTCAGAATCATTTTTATATTCTCAGCAGAGGTTTCAAAATAGAAATAGTTGCCTCTATATCTAGCCATCTTTCAGCTCTCAAATGCTCTTGTCATTTTCAAAGAGCACTTTGTGATTAAAAATAGCTTGATTAGCTGATAAAATTAAATATGCTTTGCACGGGGAGCACCACCCTCAAACATCCTGGCTGTTAATGAGCGCTCTGCTTGCACACATTGTCACTCATAGGCTTCAGCCAAAAGGAAGTCCGGGGTTAATGGCAGCTTAAAAAGCTTCAAGAAACCAATGAAGTAGGACAATGCTTTTATTTTTGAAGTTGCTTTGTCATCAGATGTTTCAACGTGTGCAATATCACATGTTTCACATATGAGACCGGTCTTCGTAGCTTACGTTTTAGAAGGGGCATGTTGAGAACAGTGGAATGGAGAAGCCAGTCCAGGCGGGGCAGCCAGTGCAGAAGGGATTTTCTGCAGTGGAGTTTCCCCCAAAGAGGAACAGAGACTGAGGGCCTGAGAAAGGTCAAAAATACCACAGAAATTTTGAGACTCTTGGTGGAAACTTAGAGGGTATGAAGAAAGTGGTAAGTTGGACAAAAGGAGAGGAAACAGGGGCTGGTGAGAAGCGGGGTGGAAGGGGCTTCAGATGGAGAGCTGTATGCAGGAGGTGGTAATTCTGCACATGCATTTGATGTTACTCTTCAGCACCTGCAAGGAAGGCAAGGAAATGGGGCGGAAAAACTGGTGTTCACGACTGCCTTGGTTGGTGTACTCCTGCTAGTTAAACTGGAACAAATTCAGACTTCTGAGTTTATGGGCTGATTCAAGAGAAGGCAGGTGTGCAGCTTCAGGCTTTAGTTAATATAACCAAGTAGTCAGTGTGGAAATCATACCACACATTGGCTCTCTGCAAAAAAGCAGGGGCAGCAGCAAGGTATGAGGCCCCTCAATGCCCCTTCAGACTGAAGGGAGCTGGCAGTCAGGATTAGGCACTGTGTGGAGTTGGAAGGGAGGAGGCATGTTCCTCAGTTCCCACTCTTAGATTTCTCCAGTTACTCCTTACTGACAACTGGTAAAGTTATCTGTGAAGTTAGCTGCGCTGCTGATCATCGCTGCCTGACATAAGAGCCAGGCACAGAGCGTGAGCTGGGGAAGTGTTCAGATGAAGCAAAACCCAACACTGCAGCGTTCTTTTGGGCTATGGGGTGCTTGATTGCACAGTCCAGCATCCCTCAACCAGCTGGAGCAGCCTGACAGATACCCAGCTAGGGGAGGCTCTTCTGAGGCTGGGAAAAGGTGCATCCCATTTTCACTTCTGTTTTCAAAGGACAAACCTCTTAATAATCTTCTGCATGCCCAACACTGTAAGTGTCAGAGAGGGGATTGTCTGTGGTCTTGGCTGGCTTCTCTAGTTTTCTAAAGTGTGGTCACTTTTATGTCTTCAGTGATCCTGTGAGCACCTCTAACTTCCTCTAAGAAAAGAAGTTGATGCCGTCACTGAAGGCGATAGAAAAAAGCCACCAGGAAATGCAACAAGAAAATGAGGGAGATAGAAGATGGAGCAAAGCAATTATATGAATTTGTTGAGGCTTGAGAGGAAGTTCAGGGGGGGAAATAATCTGTTTCTAACAGTGGAAACTCTGATAAATCATTAACAATAAAAGAAGAAAACATCTATTCTGCAACCCAACTCAATGCTAAGTTGGTGTACTCATTTTGAAGTTATGCCAAGGATGATTCTAATTTGAAATCTTTAAGCCTTTCCCCTGCAGAGTGTGCTCTGTTATCCCATTAGCACTGAGACCGTCATCTCACAACCCAGAACTGGGCTTAGGCTGCGTGAACAGCCAGCACCGCTGTTGAGTCTCCCACTGCCTAGCAATTTACAGTAGCTGCTGAAGGAGAATTATTCTGATGGTAATGTGTTTGGGGTCTCACAGCTTTAAGTACAAGAAGTGCCTCAACACTAAAACGTGTGGGAAATAATTTCTTGTAATGGCAGAAGCCGTGAATCTTCTTCTGCTTTCTCTCATTGTCACAGATTCACTGTTGCTGAATTAGAGATGCTGATTAAGAATAACAGCAAGCTTTCGCAACTCAACAAGTTAAGCCATTGTGTTGGTGTAATTAGGGAACTAAATCTTTTGCAGTTCACTCAAGTGAGGAAGTGAACTAGAAAATTTGAGGCCTATTTTTAACTGAGGATTTTTTTTAAAAAAAAACCCCTCTGACAGCCATTGTAACACAATATTACACTTTCCCGTGCCCTCATATGGCAACACTTTAATGCACAGAATATAATTTTTGAATCGAGAATCTATCTGCCTTTTTATTCATTTCAGCCTTACGCACAAACCCGTACCGGTGAGGGCTCGGTCCCTTCACCTACTTTATAAATTTGTCCCATCCAATTTTCTAAAGACTATTTTGTAAATTCAGAATTTCTGCTGTAAATGATTTCTGGGCAGCATTACTGTGCCTGTGTGAGAGAAAGACAGATGCTAGAATGTAGGATTCACTTGAAATTTATTCTTGTAATATGTTTGTGCCAGATGATCTAACTTCTACGAGGAAAATGTTAGCAGGTAAAAAGGTAGTGATTCAGGGAAACTCCTGAGTTCCTGAAAACTCTGAGAACCAGTTTAACTCCCTGGCTGTCATTACTGCTTATTAATGAGGAAGTTTTCCCTGAGTTTGTTACGCTGTTAATTGGAGTTTCCCAACATGAATGGTAGTCAGCAGGCCATAATTCCTTTTTCCCAGCTGTCTAATGAGTGCAACGGCTTTAAAAATTGGTAGTAGGCTCTTGCTTTGGGCCTTCACTACAAGGTTTACAAAACCTGGACAAAGGGACTATAGCATAACTATGCGGCTACTACACACCATTTAGTGATGCATCCATATGCCTAAAACACTACATGGAAATCATTGTGATTTGACTGTAACCTTTATCAACAAAGAACTTGCACACTGGCTAACTAGACTTCCTTAGGCTCTGCAGGACAACCCTGCTTAAGTTTTTGGTGCCATTATTTAATTTTGTGGCCCCTAAACAGGGGTCTTTTGTGAGTACAGGCATGTCCAGTTGAAGCTGAGCCCAACTGAGTTGATCATAGAGTGTTAGATATCGCCAGTTTTAAAAGGAAGTCATAGCTAAGGATTAAAAAAAGCCAACTTTGACTGCATATAGTTTATTATACTAAAAACGGGAAGCAAAAAGCTGCATTATCTGTCTGTGAGGACAGCAGAATATTTCCTGGTAGGACCCACATGCATGGCCATGTCTGTGCAGACTCATGCATGTCAGAGAATTCCTGTAGCAGAGACAACTGCACTGACGTGCACACCAGCTATCACGGGTATTTTACTCCTACTCACTCTATCAAGTTTGTGGTTGTCAGAGGTAGGAGAGATTCACTTCTCAAAGCTGCAGAACGAGAACAGGCTGGCTGCAGGCTTGCAGTCCCAGGACAGGCACCCGCTACTTGTACTTCTCACTGTCAGGACTGAGCTTAGGTGGGACTAAGAAGTAAAGGATGCATTAGGTATCAGTGCACTGGCAGAAAACAAGTGATGAGGACAAAATGCTTACACAAGTTTTCTATGAAGGAAGGACTGCTTAATTTTATTTAGGGCAATATTTGGTATGCAAATGAATCAGGCTCTTTACTGCTTTAGCTAAGTAGATAATTTAATGCAATTTTAGGTGCTATATTACTGTGAAAATCATCTCACAACATTTAGTAAAGCTTTAGCACAGAAATCATCTGCTTTTTTGCTTTCACAGTAGCTTCGCTCTTACAATCCCTATTAGAAAAATTAATAGAAAACCCACCAACTCATTAAACAAGTGGATGAACAAGAGAAAACCACATAGTAATAGGTCATTATAGGATATAGCAGCCGATTTACAAATGAGAGACAACTAATGTTCCAGGTGAACAGCAACAAAAAAGTTCCATACAGTTGCAGAGCTGCTGTGCAAATTAATTCTAACCTTGTAGCTCAGACAGAAAGAATTTAAGTGTAGCCTGCAAACTTCAAACTGATCTCAGCACAATTTCTGAAATACTCTTTATATTCATCTCAGAAGAAAGTCACACTTACTCCACCTGTCACCCTCAAGCTGACTATAGAAGTGTTCTGGGAAAACCTGATCTCTACACCTCCTGGAATTATCCTATGTCCAGGCAGGCTTCCCCCATCATTTATTAGCTTCTGGACTTTATTATAAGGAGAAGAGCATGTAGGCACTATGGGTGGTAGAACTGAATGGTGAAATCAAATTGGTCCAGCTTGCTGGCCAAGAGATTCATATCAGCCAAGACCAGAGCATGCATGTGAACTCCCTAGATGTCTGCTCTGCTTACAGGAAACTTTATTGTAGTCTACTCTGATGTATTTTTTAGTTTGTTTGTTTGTTGTTTTTTCTTCTGTTCTTCTTTCACTGTCTCCATTCCTCTTACCGACGGGCTTTTTTTGTTTATTCTTTTGCTGGAAGGTCCCATTGCTCAACCTCCAGGGAAAAGCATTGATCCAACTGAGGCTGAAGCAGCTGCCCAGGTGGGAGCTACAGAAAGCTGCTCACATTTGGTTTGATTCTAGAGTGAAATGGAAGGAAGCCCCTATTTTACATCTCGTTTTGACAACTGCCATGCTTGGTGGTTCTACCTTTTGGGGGTTTTTTTTGTGATTTCCCCTTCAACTTCTCATTGGGAAACACCTCCTGAAAACACTGCAAGACTACTGGTAAAACAGTCCCTCTTCCATCTGTCCTGGGCCCTGATGTCCTCACTTTCTGAGAGTCATTGAGGATATCAGTCAACTCGTCCAGGCCAGGTACTTTGGGAAACTCTCAGTTTCTCATTCTTAATTCATTTTGTTGTTTTATAAAACTCTTTCTCCCCCCAATTTACAGCATGAACTCTCCATCCAAGAGTACCTTGGGCTTTGATGTGCCATACTTTAAAGTACTGATAAAAAGGATTTTTTAAGGAAATCTACATCACCATTTTTCATAGCACTTTGTCTTTACTGATTTCAAGGAGTCAGATGATGCCTAAGGATTGCTGAGGGACTGTTCAGTGCCATCCCTCTTCCTTGGAGGAAGCCTGACAATTATTCTGCAGGGAAGTCAAATAGAACAGTTTGCTTAAATGTTTTGGCTGGGATCTAAGATGCTTTGTGTCTGTTTACTTGGTTAATTTATCTTTATCCTGTGGGAGTCCTAGAAAAATCAAGTTCCTCTTTAAAGTGCTCCTGTAAAAACAATTAAAGTAATTAAAATTATCTGTGTTTGTGTTAGGCGGCCTGTTTTCCTTCCCTCTGTGGCCCACATAAGAGCTATCTGTGATCCAGATTCCAGCCCTACAAGTTGCAAGATGGAATTTTACTGCCTCTACCACAAATCCTTCTGCCCAATAATGTGCTCAAATAGAAGCGTTTAACGTCTTTTCTCATTTAATTAGCAGCGCCTCTGACTGACTCATGATGAAAGTAAAACTGGCACCAAACTGTGGCTTTACTGCATGCTCTCTGCCTCAATTTCTGCTGTCATTGAATGAGAAGATACTCAAGAAAATTAAAACAGTTTTACATGTTTAATAGATTATGGCAGTACATCTCAAGTTTTTAAATGATGGGTGTTTTTCAGTCACCGGTACTTTCATCAGCAGTCAGTAGGTAAGTGGATAGCTTCTCAGCTCAAAAAATAACACAGGTTTCCACTGCAATCCAAAACATCGTTAGGAGTACCTTCAGGAAATTAGAAATGTGAAAGGATTTAAAAATTCAAAATAGTTTTATGTGGTTTAGTTTGGGAAAATCCAAGACCAAATAAACGAGCACATGGTTAATATTTCAACCACAATTAATTTTTCAAGTAAACTAGGCTCCTGTCTTTCTATTATCATTTTAAGATGCGTGAGTTTGCAGTTTAGGAATAAAAAATATTTTTCTTATCCTCTCTTTGAATGACCTAGCTTTTATAATAAACCAAACCAAATTACTTTAAACCAGAAAGGGTGTTTCCTGTCGGCACCCTGCAGTTCTCCTTTTTGTATTAACTCTCTCTGCTCGTCACGCTATCCCATTCTGTGTCAGCCTGCATCAGTCCAGAAGCAACACTCTTGGGAAGCAACTGGATGTGGCTGCAGGAGTCATATGCTCATCAACATGAACAGCTAGTTGCAGTTTTGATAGAGTGGTTTACTCATGTTACTTGTGTTACCTATTGACAGAAAAGTGATTCATTATGTATTTCTGATGTAGCAAACTGTGTTTAGACATTGAAATACAATGAAATTGGATCAAGAAAAGCTGTAAAAGGAAGTACACAATATAATATAATACAATACCAACTTGCACTAAAACCAGTTACATTAAATTAAAGTCAGGTCTTGATTTATTTTCTTACTCTGCTGTATTCAGGGCAGTAAATTCAATATTAAAATCATTCTGTTAATATCAAGACTGCTTTTCCTTATATAAACTCTAAAAAACTACTGGAGTATTTTACTGAATAAACATAAAATGTAGCTGAATAGAAAAGCAGAACTATTATTTTTTGAGTCCCAAACTCAGAATCAGTCACAGAGCTTCTTTTAGTTTTTGTTATGGTGGTGGGATCATTCATGTTAATCTTACATCACTGTCACAGAGCCTTTGTAATACAAACATTAGCAAATTAGTTTCAATAGGACTCTTAACCCTAAACTAAACAAGAGCACAAGACAGTCTCAAATCCCTAGATTTTTACATGCATAGAACAGTTCAGAAACTCTCTTAATGAAAATATTTAGGATCATGTTAAATCTAGGGAGAAATTTCTCGCCTCCGCTCTCCTGTCATTGGCCTTAACAACAGCTTTTTTTCTCCTTTCTCAACCCTACAGAATTCAACTCCACAAATCACACTGTGCAGTTTGGGGCCTCCCTGCAGCCCTGGCTGGAGTGCTGCTCATGTACTCTGAGCTTCTGCAGTCTTTGAACTTCTGACAGCCCCTGCCATTGCCTCTTCAGGCACCCTTAACGTACTTAAATGGGCAGTTGTATTAATTCTTGCTGGGTATATGCAGACTGATTGCAGGAGACCTGTGTGTACAGTAGATTGGACATATCTAAAAGGTGCTGAGAGTTTGAGGTTTTACTACTGGTCTCTTTGGCTGTGTATCTTTGACTGCTGATGCTTGCTGGCCTGTATATAAGACTCATATATGGTCTGTGCAAAGCTGTCACTTCCACTGTTGCAACACTAAAACAAAAAAAAGAAGAATGCAGGAGCAGATATCCCTTCAGCAATAATAATAAACAAGTGAAAGTAAAAGCTGGGGAAAAGCTGGAAGCTCAGCTACTCTGTTTCTCCAGACTTTGAGGCTCTGGAAGGGTGGAGTCTGGAACTGCACGTGAGAAGCTCATCAGATAAGACGACATTGTGTCATATATATGGTTCAGGTTGAAAAGGATGCTTAAAGGTCATCTAGTCCAACCTCCTGCAGTAAGCAGGGATATCTTCAGCTACATCAAGTTGCTCAGAACCCCATCCAGCCTGACCTTGAAATGACAGACTGTTTTCTGGCGTAGCCCTTCTTGCTAGTTTGAGGGGAACTGGGGAGCATCTTGGGGGCCTTAGCTTCTGACGTTGGGATGTTTTCTTTTCCTGTGGTTATCTGTTTTGGTGAGTCTGGAAAGTCAATCTTTTCTCAAATATCCAAATATCTCAATTCTTTTTTTAGGAATTTTACACACTCCAAGATTTACAGATCAATCAGCTGTGAGACTCATGGCCACTTGAATTTGAAGTAGGTTACTGAACATGCAGTTATTTTTAAGTAAGCAACTTAAAAAGTGCTCACTGTTCTCGGCATTGCAGACTGTTATCCTGATGTCTTTCTCCAGAAAAATAGTGTAACATATACAGACACATTTTTCAATTCTCAACATGGCCTTATCACATTGAATGGTCTTAAAAACATGTTGCCATTGTTTTAGTAGAAGTCACTACATTAATTCATTGGAAAAATACAACTAAGAACTGCTTTTCCTAATATTACATAAAGCCAGATGGCTATCCTTGCTCTTGGTAACATAGCAGGTGGGGTAACTTTCCTGTTTCAAACTGGGTCAGGGATCACCTGACTAATTTCTGAAATCTCAATAGAGGAAAACTGCATGGAAGCTTACTGAAAGGAAGCCATTTGATATATAAACCTATTCCTAGGCCAGCTTTTCTCTTCTCATAAGCCTGTGCCTGAGCAGCTGCAGCTGATGTACCATCACCCCACTCCTTAGCCTACACTGCTTTTACAGCTGGTGCAGGCAGATCGCCACTGGGAATTTGTACCCGAAGCACAGTCTGACTTGGCTGTGAAGCTCATAATCCCACATAGGGACCTGAGTGCGTTACGTTGGTCATTTAAAAGAATCATTACATTAAAATCCCACTGCTCAATGTGATAAATCCCCTGTGCCAGCAGTCTTCTAATTTGTTCAAGCACTTTGACAGAAAACATCTAATGGAAATAGCTGGCATAAACGAGGATGCGTACCAGAGCAGACTGCAGAGTATCACCTGGTGCAGCAGGGGGATGTTTTTTCCCATGTTTAAAAATATATGAATATGCCAGCGTGTCTCATTCTTATTCTGATATGCCCCTGTATTTCTGTCAGCTGCGGTTATGAAGTGCAAATGATGCTAGTGATGCTGTGGTTATTTAGGTGCCAAAGCCCATGCAGTGATATTCTGGGCACCTGAGTCTCAGTGTGTGTCTGATATTCTTTCTTCACCAGTGCTATACATAGTGTCTGTAATATTGCTATTGTGTAACAGCTTCGCGCTGCAAATTGCTGAGCGCTTTCACCTCTGTTTCTGCTGAAAGTGAAATATGCTCCTGCCACACCAGAAAAACTCAGTTTGTTTTCTGTTGGATTGAGCCTTATATTAACCTACTATAATTACTTTAATTGAAGTGCAGTAGTCACACAGCTATGCAGCCTTGTCAAAAACAGTGTCTGTTTAGGAAAATAAAGGTTAGGAATGATGGATTTGTTAATTAATTAAAGTTCCTGGTGAGGAACATTTAGGATTTGAATGTCCTAGTCTAAAGTGCTAGTTCAAAGGGTGAATGACAGCCCCATAGCAGACAGTGTGCTTGTACAGAGAAGGCATTGGAGCAGGATTCAGGATATCTGGATGCCATCGCTTTTTCTTTTATAGAGAATTACTGCATGGCCTGGTACAGCCATTTCCCATGTCTGATCCTCTCAGTGTTTGTGTTGATCTTGACTGTGAAGAGTACTGTAACAAATGTAATAAGGACAAACATGTAGCTCTTTGCGAGAATTAAAAACAGTATTATCCTCAAAAGGACAACATAAATAACCAGGTTTCAGGACAAATGGGAAATTCAGTGCTCCTCTAGGCACACCATCTGCTGAGACCTACAGGCAGAGCTTGAGTGGTTTAGTACCCAGAGATAAAACAATTTGCAGCACAGGGGAATAAAAGTATCTCTGCAGTGGACAGATTAAGCTGCTTTTTTTTTTTTTTTTTTTTTTTTTTTTTTTTTTTTTTTTTTTTGCATTCTAATCTGTTAATCGTGCACGGGGCTTAAGTATAGCTCAAGGCAGACCAGACATTGAATGATTTAATTTTGTGCTATTTATTGAACTGGATTTAATTTGAAGATATGCTGTTATATGCTGCTCAGCAGTTCTTAAAAAAAAAAGTGAACGTCCATAATGAGTTTTCTACTATGAATCAGTGATTGTGTGTTTAAAATGGGTCATGGGGCTGGCCTTCCCAGGCTTCTGTGATGGCAGCTGCATTTATGACAGTCATGTGGGCTAACCTTTGCAGGATTCACTTACCATCACTTTTTTTGTTTAAAAAGTGATGAGTGGCAGTAGCTTCTAGGAACTTCAGCCAGCACAGAAAGCAAGGAATACAAATTTAAAGAGATAGTCATGTTTAGAGGTGAGGGGATGGAGTAGTAAACCTGAGCACAGCCAAGAAGATGGAAGCAGATGTCCCTGCTGGCCCAGGAGGGAGTCCACAGTAATTCGGGAAGAAGGGTTCTGGCCATAGTTTCAGAAGCTGAAAGAGGCTGGGATGCTAAGAATGCGTAAATGTGGCCTGGCACCTGTAACACACGTAATTGCTGACAGCATTACATCAAATCCCAAAAGGAAATAAATGACCAAACATGGGAACATGCTTTGGGACAAGATGGAAAAACAGCTAACTAATGTTAGGTCATCTACTCCCTTGCCACATAAGTTGGCTTTCTTCATTTAGCACAGTGAAGGACCTGAGTATTAACTTCCATGATTATCTGATTTAAAACTGGATACCAAAGCAGGGACACAGATCCCTCATGAACTGAATATATCAGGAAAACAATAAAGAGGTTGAACGTAAAATTACCAATGCCAACCTAATGCATGCATCTTTCTCTCCTTACCTGTTTTGGAGTAAGGAGCATTTTCAAAAGTTACCAAGAATTTTGACCTTTTGTTTTTCCTTCTTCTCTCCTCCATTTCCTCTTAGGCATGTTCCTGGCTTGGTTAACAAAATTTATTTGCGTGGTAAGTGTATATTTTTGGAATACGACTTGGAAAGAAATGCTAACAACATAAGGGAAAACTGTGTTCTGGAGATGAATGCATACCTTGCCTCACAGCCCAGAGAGGACTAATAGCTTTCAAGTATGGTAGGTGGGTTTGGTTGGGTGGAGAAATTAGGGAAACAAATTCTTTATTCATTGTCACTGAACTCCTACATGTTTTCTAAATCCTCTGGACTGAAAGTGTTGAAAAAGGAAAGGGCATATAAAGCAATATAAACTCTTTCCTTTTTTCTGAGTATGTGTTAGCCCAAGAAAACTGCTACAGATGTCCAACTGACCAAATTACTCACTAGTATTTAGCAGTGTTTTAGACAGAAGAGAAAGGTTACTTCTAATTTTTGTTTTTCAAGTTTGTGAAAAGTATGGACGACATTTTAAGGGTTTCTTTTTTGGGGTGGGTATTATGGCCATCATAGATCAAGGTGCTCCTGGAGCACTTAGCCAACAGTGTCAAACCACAAAACTAAAGAAAACTGAAAAATTAATCATATGATGATTATAAAGGGTATTCCATCCCCTCTGTAATGCAATCAACTATGGACAGTTACATACTGTATGTGACAGCAGTCACAGAGGAGCACTTTCTTTTCCTTACACCCCCATACTTCTTCACACCCTATCAACCCACTTTAATCTCTGACTCATAAACAGCTTGGAGATGACTGCACTTACTCCTTTGAGTTGATCTATTTCCAGAAATTAGCAGCATAATATGACTTTCAGGCAAATAAGGTTACCTTTTCCAAGTTACTTGCTTCTTTGGCCACCACAGTCTCTTCAGAAACATGACATTTTGGTTGCAGACGTTCTTTTTTCCCTTTTCATATGGCGGCTGCTTGTTTCTTCCCTCCAGTCCAAAGCACTTTATACTCCTCAGCAGCTTGGACATCAGTTCCACATCTGTTGTTCCAGTCACATAGGGATAAAAAAAAATATATTGTTTAGTAACTGGCTAACTTTCATCATGTAAAAAGTTGTTTATTGAATTCCCAAAGGCAACAGCTTCATGTCTGTCTGTTATTGACAGTGATTGATAGCACGTGATATCTTAGCAAAAGATCACCTGTAATACAACCGACACTTCAGTAACTTTTCCTTTGCTTTCCTGGCAAACACTTAATGAGATTCTGTATGCACTGTCTTGCCAAAACTTGCATTTTTTTTACCTAGATTAATAAATGGATTGACAACATCACTGACCCCTCATAACTGTCCTGTTATTATTTCAAATGCTGAGAAGGACTGGACTTACAGCTCACTTGGGTACATGCCTTGAGGGGCAGCTGCCTTTGGCTGCTCCAATTTTACATGTTGACACTTTGCCTAGGCTTCACAGACTCACAGGATGGTTGAGCCCAGAAAGGAATTCTGGAGGTCATCTGGTCTAATGCCCATGCCTTCTGACTTGACTTTATACATCTGTGTTGGAAGTGTTTACAGCTGAGCTGATCACCATGCCTACTCCTTACCATCAATGGAGAGAAAGCAGCAAATTCAAGGTGCAGATTGTTTGATCTAGTACAAATATCAGTATTCAAATGGTGTGAATCATGCCCAGAAACATCTGTTGCTCTCCATTGACTACAAAGAGACCCTAATACCAAACCAGATGTCTGTACTGGGAATGTTGAATTAGCAGATTTAGCCTCCTCTCTCATCTTTGTATTTGCCTTTTAAAGTCTCCTGACTCAGCTCTGTACACTCTTTGTGGTCTTCCTCCTTGCTGCTGAACTTGAAAACTTCACCCATGAAGTCAGGGTCCAATATGCATTGTCCTGTCTGAATTAGTTCACATCTTATAAGTGTATTAAAATTCCAACTAAGTGATGAAGGCAGACTTTCCCCATACATCTTCAGATACGGTGTTTGCTTACTAGGAGTCCTTAAAGAAACTAAAAGGGCCTTTGACTGTGCAGATCAAGCAGGACAAGTACAGCACAGTACAAGAGATCTCTTGGTGGGCAAAGTGGAAATGGGATACTATCACACTTTAGGCATGTCCTTTCCTACTTATACTCAGGCATACTTTTAGTAATTCACTTGCTTCTTCCAGCCAAGCCACTATTTTCTGACTGATGAAGAATGGAGTCCAGTGCTTCTTCCTTTTTTCACTACCCTTTAAATAAGAGCAATCTGTTTCTTCTTGTATTTCCTTGGAATAACTTAATTTGCTAAGTACACTGAGTGAAATCCCCATTCCAGACCTAGCCTGTGCACTTAGTTGGGTAATTCCTTTCTAGCTGTCTTCTCTAAGAATCTGCTCTCTCCATCCCAGATATCTTTCTGCATTATTTCCTGTGCATTTGAAGAAGCTTCCAGTATTTTTGACTCTGTGTCCCACTGACTTGACACCCTTAGACTGGAAGATGCAAGATCCTCTTCCTGGCAGGCTCTCTCTGACTCTCACCTACACGGAGAGCAGATGCAATATGAAAGATGGATGTCTCAGCCTGTGCAAAGCTGAGCTGGGTTACTGCTGATTTACTCTGGAGATCCACCTTCAGTAAAGCGAAGCACTCCTCAGCTTCTCCCAGTTTGTTTGGTTTTATTTGTTTGTGTTATTATAGTATTAACTTCATTGCGTTCTGGATACAAGAATTCAGTTTAAGCATTTGGTTAAAAACTAAGGTGACTGACTTCACCTTTTCTTACAAGAACTTCTTCGGCTTTCTAACAACCTGAAGAAAAGTTACATCTGCCCTCAGATATGAGATCTTTTTTTTTTTCTCAGTGTTGAGCTTTCTTATCTTAGTTCCATGATTCTGGGAAGCTGTCCCAATTTACTGCCATCTGCTTCATGGTCAACAACTTTATGGCATTGCTGATGGATTTTCCTGGGGTTTTTTTTACAGTTTTTCACTTTCCACCTCTTCTCCTCCTATGTTTTTTTGACATTTCTTGTTTTATTTAGCCAGAATTAGGCTCTTCTAGATTGAGTTTCTTAGAAAGAAACTCTTCCTCTTCTTTCACAGCTTCCCCTCCTTACACTATCTTCCAGAAAGCTGAGGGACAGGCTCAATTTTAAGCATGTGTGGCTTAATACCGTTGGTGCAATTTAGTGGAAGTTTGTTATATTGCTCTCTCCTGAAGAAAGACCGCCTGAGCCAGGTCACATTGAAAGTGTTCTCCAAACCGGGTGCCATTTGCCAGATCACAAGTAAAATAAATTTAAAAAACTAGCAAGTAGATTGAGAAAACAAGCAAAAAGAAACTTTATTGGCTGTCTGTGTTTGGAGTGATTCCTAAAGTCCTCTCTGCGTTTTGTTCAGCTGGGAGCTGCTGGGACATGTCTGTGGCTGGTTGGAGCCAGGAGACAATTCCCTTGACAAGCTGTATGCCCTGGCACTATCTACCCTGCTACAACCTGCTGTTTACAGCAAAGTTCTGCCAACAAATTCCTTGGCACACTAGCAATTCAGTTGAATATAAAATGCACTTCTGGAGACATCCTGTATTCTACAGTCATGACACTTCATTTTTAAATAGGGTATTAATTTATGACTCCTCAGTTTGTGGAACGTGTCTCAGATAGCATTAGCTTGTGATCTGCCACCTCACTTTGGAGAGTCCAGGCCGGCCTTGTCTGCCCTCTGCTAGTATCAATTTATCAACATCCCTTAACTCTCAGGACTTCTCCACCCATAAGTATGCTAAGACTGTGTATGAGGAAGAGAATTTTTATTATATAGAAATAATCACAGTCAGGAACTTGCATGAAAAATAGCAGGAAAAAATAGAGATCAACTTTGACAGAAGCTCATCTATATCCAACTCCCTTTCTGTGATTTCCAGATGGCATCCATATTATCACTTGTTATGGAAGTCATGTTGATGGTGTCCTAAATGTGTCTGTCAATCGTCTTGCTCTGTGTGTGATGATGCTTGTCCTAGTTAGAATTCTTGATGTTGTAAGAAGTTCCTTCTCTGAGGATTTCCTAGGAGCATTTACGTCAGAATAAGTCAATCTTTTTATTAGTCACCCTAGTGGTTTTCCATGTCCCCACACCAAAAAGTATGAGGTCTGCACTGAAAACATATATTTCTGGGATGTTATTGATTTAGGAAGATTGTTTGTTGTTTATCAACATTCAGTGCTCGTTGCCTATGCAGATAAGTAAAACTGTTTTCTTCCTGTAATACTCTCTATGCATCCAGGTGTTTTGTAATGCATACAGCAATATACTTTGATTTCTTTTATAGAAAAACAAGTTTATTTTGCACTAATATTTTTGACAGATCAGGGCATTCAGAATAATTGAAATATTCCAAAGAAATCCAGCTACTCACTATAGTTACCTTCATCATGGCTAGTAGAGCAGAAATAATATTGCAGTTAGGGTGATGTGCATCAGACTTCTAATTCTGTAAAGTTATCAGTGGCAGGTGCCACACTTTGTGAGTACAACTTGCATTGCAGCTAGTAAGTCCTAGCAGTACCAAAGCTGCTGTGCAGAGCTCAGTGCCTTCGTCCTCATGGAGACACTCCAGAAGAGGAAGGGTTTTGCTGAATTATGTGTGTCAACTCAATGAAGAAAAACTTCAGTGTTATATTACTTGGCTTCTTATAGCGCTGTGTTCCTCAGCTGCAGCCAGTGTGGTCTAGAAACATCTGTGTAAGCTAGGTGTAGAAATCTATTTGAACCTGACAGGTTCAGGTTATTCACTTGCATTGAGAAAGATCAGAAAGTGTTTATGTTGACACTGCGCTTTGGTGCCAAAAGCTACATTCATACTCTCTGGTACCCAAGCTGGTAAGACATGCATGAAACCAGTTGGTATGTCTCTGCACCTACAGCACTTTTCTATGTAAGACCATTGTAAAGTGGTAAGCTCAGCATATTCTTTGGCTGATGGCATGTGTCTCTACCTGTTTTGCAATTGTGAAGCTTGCTTTGGTCTTCTTTCTTCTGCTGCTTCCTCTTAAACTGTTTTGCTATTGCTATTATTCTCCCCACTTTAAAAGTAGTTCTCTCATGTTTCTTGTGTGGTTTGCCTTTTGCAGCTGCTGTTAACGAAACTGAAGCAGCTTTTCAGTTGTAGCTGAAATATTAAGTGTTTGTCTTTTATTGGTGCACTACTAGAGAGGTGTCTGTTGGCCCTCTCCATTTAAATGAGCTTCCAGTTACGTGCTAGTGTTACGACCATGTTTGCCAGCCAACAGGACATGTATCTTTGCCTATAATTGTTAGATTTCCCATAAATGTTCTTTTGCAGAACACTCTGGAGATTTTCATGGCATTTTATGTATCTGTAAGTAGAGCTCCATCAACCAAGAGTGTCTTCGCATAGCAAAATTTGACTTAATCATTCACCATATTTTTTTAGACTCAGATCTAGCCCAAACAGACCCAAGACTTTACACAAACCGTCATTGTTATTTTGCATTAAAATTGCTACCTAGACACTAGGTATAATCCCCAAGGATGTCAAGTAACATATACTGCAGCAAGTTATAACAAAAGCCTTCACCTATTCTGTATTTAAAATAAGTTTTCAATGCTGTATGGTTGCTATTTTTTTCTGATCCAGAAATAAACTCTAGTAATTCTTTCACTGAGGAGTTCTCCCTGAGTCAATGCTTGCTCTACTTCAAACAGCACTGACAGAGTGCTGCCAGATTTCTGTCGGAGAAGTTCTGGAAGTGGACAAAAGCGATTTTTGATCTGAAGTATAATCTGCTCAAACTGGACCACCTCATAGAATAACTTTAAGGATATTAAGGGCTCTCTATTTTCGCAGATATTTTAGTAGTTTCCCTCATTAATCTCACGTTCTTCAATTCTGGTTTCACTACTGATGTAGTCTACAGGACTTTTCAGGATCTGGCTTTCTTCATTGTTTTGGCAAATGGCCATCACATTCTTCACATTAAGCTGATCTCATGTTGGCTCCCAGTATTTCTTTCAGCAGTGAGACTTGTTTTATGCAATGTGAAATCCTCTGAGCGTAGAGGTGTTGGATGAGGATGAAAATGTTATGGCCTCACTGGCAATAGAGCTACCTGGGGTTTATCACTTGGGAATGACCTGCTAAAAAAGACATTATTACCCATGATGGGTAAAGTCTGGTTAGCCCCATAAGTCTAATGGAAAATCGTATGAGTAACTAGATAAACTTTACCCACCCTCTTCCCTCCCCAAGCTGAAACACTTGGGATATCTCAGTCATAGATAAAAGGAAAGAAGATTCCTAATTCCCAGATCACCTGGATAAAAAGGCTAGTAAACCCTTTGTAATTTATATAATTTATGCTCATTAACATCTTCATCCAAAGGGATGTATTTGCTAAGATCAGAAAAATGTGTAAACCAGCTGTATTGTAAGGCATAAAGCAAGTGCTAATTTGTGTGTAAAACTGCAGTAATTAGCTAATGAAAATACTCCTTTTTCTATAGTGCCATGTTATCTGCACGAGTTGTGGGCCTAAATTGCATGCAGGCGTCAGTTTCACCCCACTAATGCAAGATGTTAGTGCAGTATTTAAGTGTGGGAGTTGGAGCAGATCAGTTGATTTTAAAAGGAAAAATCATGAAGGATTCTTATCTCCAGCATCGTTCTTTGTACTAAAAAGAATGAACAGAGTTCTGCTTTTTGGAACACACAGAGAATCTGACAAATTGATAGAGTTTTCATCACCAAGCTCCTTCTCACCAAACACCCCACAAATATCTGTTCTCAGGATCATACTGTTATGTTTGTTTAGACTGTTCTGAGGTCTTCCTGCCTCTTTCACCATCTGGACTATCTCTCATCCTCCCAGATGCCACTGCATCAAAACAGTTCTTAGCAAAGCCCATGGTGGTTCCTGAGAAACTTCTGAGCAGCTGTCACTACCAGTGTTTTGGGTAAGAAGGCTGCCTCAATCTGTGCTTCCAGCTCAGGTAAACAAACCTGAAGATTTCTTGCAATACTCTCAAACGAAAAATTAAGCTTAGTTCCAATTATTTCAACTTGTTTTAGACTAGCTTGTATTCATTAAGTTACCAGTGATCTCATAAACAAATCCACAATTTGGCCTATTACATAGCAATTATGTCATTTACTATATGTTCATTAGAAATTTTTAGCTCAAGGACAAGCCCCAAAAAATTCGTCATATTTCATTTATTCATGAGTGACATACTTACACTATGTCTTCCATTTTATGCCTGGAAATCAGATTCAAGCCTTACCACCACCACTGGGGCCCTAGAAACACACTGCAATTCCATTACTCAGATGAATAAAAAGAAATACCCTTAAGAATACTAAAGTTATCACTGCTCAAAATGGGAAGCCCCTCTAGCCCAATAGACAAGGCATTGCTCATTACAGTGGAGGACCTGAAATACTTTCAGATTTGCTGATTACCTGTACACCCAGGAGATAGTAACAGATCCACCTAAGCTTAATGCAAGGAAATAATAAAAAATAAAGTAGGTTTCTCTGGAAAGCTATAAAGAGGTGTTTTCCAAACAGCACAACTTGGAAACTTCTGAGAGACATTCAATGGGACCTTGTAGTATTTTGTTCTCCTTTGTATGGCTGCAGATGGCTGCAGGAAGTAGAAGGCAGTAGAGAATCGGGACCAGGTGACTGAGATGTGTTTAGATACCAGGACCACTGCTGCTCACTAGTTTCAAAAAGGAGAGGAAGCTCTCATTAGTACCATGATATCTTTTTTTTTTTTTACCAAAAAACCCCAGCACATGCAAAACTGTCTGAGAAAGTCTGAAGGCTTTACTACGCAGGAAAAGTGAAGAAAGTAGAATCAGAGTATAAATGGTGGTGACAGGCTCCACAAACTGAAACATGTGCTAGCATTCATGAAGGTCAAGCCCAGTTCCCAGAGAACGGTTCCTCAGTCTAATCCACAAACAGGTAAGAAAACCTGGGGCCCAGGGCAATGCCACTGATCTTTTGGAATTATACTACTGAAGGAAAATGCACTCTATCCAAATAAAAGTTCAGGGTAAAGCATCATTATTTCAGCAAAGAGGGTTTCCATAGATCCAGTTTCACTAAGCTACAGCCTGACTGTTGAAGTGTAACTATTCAGTAATGCTACAAATATTTCAATACTCTTAACAATTTGCTGTCAACAGTGAGATAGTGACCTGGGACACGACACGTGACTGAGTTTTACATGAAGACAAATAGTATGAAGTGTTACAGTGCTAGCACTACTGCCCTGAAGGGATGGATAATATAAACCTAAGCTAAACCCCACAGTCTGTTACCTTCTGTTATTTAATCTGTACCAATCTATTTAAAAAACATACATCTCTTGCCTGTTCTTTGTTTTTTTAAAAAAGGGTTGGTTTTTATTAAGTCTCTTGCCCAGCTCTTGGTTTTAATTTTTTAGTATGGTGGCTGCATCCTTAAAAGTCTCCAGTAAACCCAGTATCTGCTTTCTATATCTTTCTTTACCCATCATGTCATACATGTTTGTGGGGGTTTTGTTCACTTCTGAAGAAAGCTTCACAAGTCTACAACATTTCAGCAGTATGCATACCTGAAGGGTGACTGCCAACCCACCAACGTCCTCCAAGATGTGTAAAGAAAAAATTACACATAGTCAGAATTTTATCTAATATTCTTCTCTGTTCTCCAAATAATATTTTAGGTGCATCAGACCAGTACAATGATCTTTGCTGAAGCTGATGATAATGATGTAATTAGAAGACTAGCAGTATGCATTGTTCCACCCTGTAACATGCTTGAGTGGAAATGTAACTGCATACTAAATCCTGATTCAAACAAGACTTTAGTACAATAGCAAATTCCTCAAATTACGCTTGCTGTCCTACTGTATTCTTTTCAGTTAGTCAGCTTAGTATCCTTATGATTTCTTTATCTGCACTCCTCTATCCTCTTTTTCCTCCAGGACTGCATCAAATCTTTATTGGTCTCAAATAAAAATCTGTTGGATCTGCAATTAATGATACTTTAAGACCTTGATATGTTTATTTAAACATACATTCAACCAACAGGAAGCACAAACCACTATAAATTGCAGACTTAAATTCAGTTTCAGCAGCTTCTGAAATCTGCCCTACATTATATTCAGTTGTGAAACACTAGCAGATGAAGAATTAAGAGCAAGAAGTCAGAATGCACTTCAAAAACTATTGTAATTGTAAGTTATCAGATTACCTCCTTCCTGTTAAGGATAAAGATCAGGTGCATCATCTTCCTGTTGCTTTTCAGAGGTATTTTTGTGTAACTTCTGGTGTAAATCATGACTTTATAGCTTGCTCTGGTATTCAGTCACCGGGACTGATTTTTGTATGACCATAAAGGCAGGTCTTACTCTTTACTGGTAGCTCAGAACTCACATAAGTCTCATATATCCTAAACTTAGTGTTAAAGTGAAGTATAGCCACAACATATCAATGATAGGTAACAGTTTTGTGTATCCCACTCCAGCTAATTATTAAATAATTATTTATATAAATACACTGAAAATCAAAACAAACCAAAACAAACCACTTACAATCTTAAATACTTCTTTAAACACAGTATTTTAAATAAAGTCTCCATCAGTCCTGTGGAATTTATTCTATGTTTTACTGGTAACAGAGGTGACTAATGAAGCTAATGGAAACACGACTAGTCTCATGCATCACGTGTGAACTTCACATAGCTGGCTTGTGTAATAGTACAATGCAGTATGACATGTTTCACTTCATGCATTTCTTTTGCCTTTGAATCCTATCTGATAAATCATCTCATTAATTGAAGTTGAGAAGAAGGGGAGACATGGCCTGCTCAGAGAAGTTTCTCTAAAGGACACACAGTTGGGCAAAAGACTTGTATTGTAATTCCTTCTTCAATATGTGACTGGACACAGGCATTCACCTGAGTAGGGGCAATCCCAAGCATGAATACAGGCTGGGCAGACAATGCATTGAGAGTAGCCCTGAGGAGAAGGACTTGGAGGTGTCGTTGGATGAGAAGCTCAACAGGAGCCAACTATATCCTGTGCTGCATCAAAAGAAATGCAACCAACAGCTTGAGGGATGTAATTCTGCTGTCTGCTCTGCTCTCATGAGACCTCACCTGGAGTATTGTGTTCAGTTCTGGAGTCCTCAGCACAGGAAGGACATAGATCTGTTATCACAAGTCCAAAGTAGGGTCGTGAAGATGGTCAGAGGGCTGGAGCTTCTCCCATACGAGAAGAGCCTGAGAGAATTTCGCTTGTTTAGCCTAGAGAAGAGAAGTCTCAGGGGACCTTACAGCAGCCTTCCAGTACTTCAAAGGGGGCATACAGGAAACCTGGGGAGGGGCTCTTTACCAGGGAGTGCAGTGATAGGATGAGGGGTAACAGTTTTAAGCTTAAACAAGGCAGATTTAGATTAGACATTAGGAAGACATTTTTTACTGTGAGGGTGGTAAGGCACTGGAAGAAGTTGCCCCGAGAAGTAATGGTTGTCTCATTCCTGGAAGCGTTCAAGGCCAGGTTGGATGGGGTTTTGAGCAACCTGGTCTAGTGCAAAGTGTCCCTGCCCATGAGAGGGGAGCTGAAACTGGATGATCTTTAAGGCCCCTTCCAACCCAAAACATCCTATGATCCTATGTGACAGTACAGAGAGGGATACATGTCCCATATATGACCTAATGCTATGAGCAAGGGAGATCTTAGCTGAAATACATCTAGTTCATGGGAGTGTGGCCTGGCAAGACAGCTGTGTGGGAAGTGACAGTTAACACATGAAACTCAAGGAATGTATATGCCATTAAGCTTCCTAGCTTTAAAATTTATTTTAAAACTGTTTTATATCTACTTTTAGAGAAGGCCTTTGTGCCTTCTCCCTGCCCGGTGCTCCTTCCTCTAGCTGAAATCAAATACCAAGCCTTGCTACTGTAAATTGGCAAAACAAAAATAGAAATGAGGCTTATGATGAGGGAAAATATTTGTAGCATTAAAGCCTTTTATGACTGAGGCAGCACAGATGTTATACATTTGTCTCAGCCCTAGTATCCTGTTTTGAAAACCAGCCACACATTTCTGATTCAGCAGCCATGGAGGTTGTACTTTGATTGCCTGGGGGGCCTTAGGGTGTGTGGTTCTTCCCTCACTTAATGCTTCCAAGGATCAGTGAGTTGACCTGGGTTAAAACTCCTAGCAAAAGAGACACAACACTATTTTAAAGCTGGATGAATTCCCTGACGTGGTTCAATGTGTTGCTTCACAAACAGCATAGATGAGGGTGTGGTGTGAGGGGAAAGGGATCTGTACGGGATAGTTAGGAAGCAGGAAAACTTTCAGATAGCGCTGTCATTAAAGCCCATGTTTCTTGGTACTCTCCTTGCCATGACACAGCTGTTAAAATCTGGAATCCTTCTCGCTGCTAAAATCCCTTAGTTTTTTCCTGATGGGGTGCTGAAATGGGTGGCTGCCCTGCTCCTCACACTACAAAGGGTGCAGGTGACACATACATGCTCCTGTCCTGCTGCAAAGTCTGGAACTTCCCCTCTGAACAGCAACTGAAGTGATAGCACAGGTATACCTTAATACACAGGAGTCAAGTGAGAACCACAGTTAACATTGTTTAAAGAACAATTGAAGCCTAATTATCTAATTATATTGTTTAAATGTCATTCACATAATTCCAACTATTTGTGACTACTTTACATACCCTTGCAGTGTCTACTGTGTAGACCTTTAGTTAACATCTAGAACAATAAACCATGGCTCAAAGCATTGTTTAGCAAAGTCAACTACAGAGTTAAAAAAGACTGCTGCGAATCTGAAGTAGGAAACATGTACAATATCAGGGTAGATGTAGGAATGCCAGCAATGTTTTACAGATTTATTCCTTGAATGTCTACTAAGCTCAGGTTTTACAAGCAAGGCCCTGGAGCGGAGCCCCTCTAAGCTCATGTTGATGCTAAGCATCCTGCCCATGGGTTCACTGAGGTCATCACTTATTTGTGGTTCTGCATCTGTGAACCCTAAGGTAGGATTTCACCTAACTGGATAAAAATGTAATAGTGTTTCTTAACGCATTGTAACTTATAAGAATTTAAAGTTTATTTTATTATTATTAGAATTATGAAATTACACTAACTACTATATTTTTACATAATTCTCCACATGATGTTGTTTTATTAAATGTATTTTAAATTATAAAAGACATTTATCAGGCCTTCTTTCTACTGCTCCTCCTGATCCATTAGCTAATCCTCTCTTTGTGCCAATACAAACGTTCTAATGGAGAAGAGGAATGAAAAGTTTTGGCAGAGTAGATTACAGCCCAATATTTGTTGATGACATTAAGCAAGACAAAAGCTGAACAACAATCGATATGACAACTGCAGCTAAGCAGAGAATGTTGCAGGAATCGGTCAATAGTAACATTTCCCCCTGATTCATTTAGTTTGTGTCTAGAGCGAAGCTCACTGCCAGGCTGTTGTCAGTGCTGCCCTATAAGACCATATGGAGACACAGAAGCATTTTAGGTAGCTCACTGTGGTAACAGCCAATGTTTGACATGGAGCTAGGACACAACCAGTTTCTTACTCCACTCCCAGCACACACACTTGTGTTCTGTGTACTGAGTATCCACTAACAGTGGTTTACCTAGTTCTGCATAAGCAGAGGTTCAGTCAGGGGTGAACATACCCAGCTGCCTCAGAAGAGCCATGTGGCAGCCTGACCTTTTGGCGCAGGGTGGTCTCAGTGATATCATAGAATCATTTAGATTGGAAAAGACCTTAAAGATCATCAAGACCAGGTGTAAACCTAAAAGTGTCCATCAGTAAACCTTGTCCCCAAGTGGCACATCCATGCATGTTTTAAATACCTTCAAGGATGGTGACTCAACTACTTCCTTGGGCAGCCTGTGCCAATGCTTGACAACCCTTCCCATATTGCAATTGTTCCCAATATCCATCTAAATGTTCCCTGGCCCAACTTGAGGCCATTCCCTTTCATGCTATCACTTGTTACCTTGGAGAAGAGACCAACACCCACCCCTCTTCAATCTCCTTTCAGGGAGCTGCCGAGTGGCAGGGTCTGCCCTCAACCTCCTCTCTCCAAGCTAAACAAACTCAGTTCCCTCAGCCGCTCTTCATAAGACTTGTGCTCCAGACCCATCACCAGCTTTGCTGCCCTTCTCTGGACATGATCCAGCACCTAAATGTCCTTCTTGCACTGAGGTGCCCAAAACTGAACACAGTATTGGAGGTGTAATCTCATCAGCGCCAAGTACCAAGTACATCTGAAATTGGTCACTAGGTGGCTTGTGCACTGTGGTGAGCAGAGTGCTTGGGAAAACCTGAGTGATGGAGCATTCTGCCCTTGGTAGCACACTTCTAATCCTCTCATAAAGACAGGTATTGCACTTCAGGTTACCAAAAAGAACTCTGCAAGGCAAAGTCAGCCTCATGCTCTTATTTGGATGCCTGCTATTAGCTAATTACTCATCCTCGGTGAACATTAATTTATAGGGGTGTTTCTGAAGACAAGTGACACTTCCATAACAGAAAGACACTTCAGAAGTGGGGCTGGAGGGCTGGTGAAAGAGGGTCAGGCCCTCTCCCGCCACTGAGCAGGATGCAGTACCATCACCCCTTCTCCCCTGCCTTCTCCCGCTCTAGCCTGGCTGCTCACCCTTCCCCATGGCTGTTCCCCCTCTTTGCCTCTTGTTCCACCTCTTCCCCCTCCACTGGTCCCCCTTCACCATGGCTGCTCCCCCTTCTCCCCTGCTGCTCCCTCTTCCTCCCCACTGCATCCCCTCCCCTCTGGGCTGTTCCTTTTCTCCCTCACTGCTCCCCTTCTTCCCCACAGCTGCTCCCACTTTTTCCCCCCTCTGCATCCTGAAGGCTTTGAGTGCACCCTTAGCAAGTTTCTGGATGACAAGAAGCTGGGTGGAAGTGTGCATCTGATGGAGGGCAAGGAGTCTCTGCAAAGGGATCTGAACAGACTGGACCACTGGGCTGAGTCTAATGACATGAGGTTTAACAAGGCCAAATGCCGGGTCCTGCACTTGGGGCACAACAACCCTGTGCAGAGCTACAGACTAGGAGAAGTCCATCTAGAAAGCTGCCAGGACGAAAAGGACCTGGGGGTGTTGGTCAACAGCCGGCTGAACATGAACNGGAGGTTGTAGAGAGGAGGGAGCTGCCCTCTTCTCCCAAGTGACAGGGGACAGGACAAGAGGGAGTGGCCTCAATCTCCACCAGGGGAGGTTCAGGCTGGACATCAGGAAAAAAATTTTCACAGAAAGGGTCACTGGGCAGTGGCAGAGGCTGCCCAGGGAGGTGGTTGAGTCACCTTCCCTGGAGGTGTTTAAGGTGCGGGTGGATGATGTGGTGAGGGGTATGGTTTAGTGATTGATGGGAATGGTTGGACTCGATGATCCAGTGGGTCCTTTCCAACCTAGTAATTCTACGATTCGATGAACACCACCCTCGTCCCCGTCCTCCTGGGGTGTTCCCCCGCACCCTGACTCCTCCCACCAGCTCTTCCCTCCCCCTCCAAAACCCCTGGGCGGGGCCACTTCCTCGCCAGTGGTCGCAGAGTGGCGGGACAGGCCCCTCAGGAAGGCGCGGGTCTCGCGAGATCTGAGGCTGTGGCGGCTGCCCGGAAACGGAAATCTCGCGAGACCCGCGCCTTCCTGAGGTGCCGGTCCCGCCATTCTGCGGCAATGGCGGCGCCGTCGCTCCCCTCCCCCGGGCACCGCAGCCGCTTCGAGCAGGACCTGGACCGGGCCGTCCGCGCCCTGGTGCGCAGCGTGACCGGCCTCGCTGATGACGACGACGAGGAGGCGGAGGAGGCAGAGCTGGGTGGCGGCCGCTTCCACATGGCGCTGAATTTTGCTTGGTCCAACTTCAGGTCAGCGCCTGGGAGGAGGGAAGACCCTGCGGTGCCCATCAGGAGCGGGGCTGGGGCAGAGCGAGCGGGGCCCTTTCCCCCCTCACCCCCGGCACTGGGGCTGGAGCCCGCCTGGCAGCCCCAAACACCCGCCGCCCGGGGCTGGAGGCGACCCTGGTGGCACAGGAATCGGTCCCTGTCACAAGAAAGTGGAATACTTTTGATTTAAGCTGAAGTAGAATTAGGTTTCGTCAAAGTAATTATAGTTTTGAAAGTTAACATGTCCCTCTGGTAGCATGTTGTCTTTTAGACTGTTCGTTAAACAACCTGGAGGTGTTTAAAAGACGGATGGACGAGGCGCTGAGGGTCATGGTTTAGGGATTGATGGGAATAGTTGGACTCGATGATCCAGTGGGTCCTTTCCTACCTGGTGATACTGTGATTCTATGATTTCTTCAAGATGATGACATCTTGTGTTCAGTGTAATCTGTGCTGAACAGATGTGTCTCCTGCCATTGCCTGTTTGTGGTCTTTTCCATATCTCAGTGGTGTGATCTCAAGCTGCACCAGAGTGCGTTCAGATTGGACACTAGGGAAAACTTCACTAAAAGGGTTATCGGGCACTGGCACAGGCTGCCTGGGGAGGTGGTGGAGTCACCATCCCTGGAGGTATTTAGAAGATGGATAGATGTACTCCTTGGGGGTATGGTTTAGTAGTGGACAGGTATGGTTGGACTTGATTTCAAATGTCTTTTCCAATGTAGCAATTCTATGATTCAAATGGAAGGTCAGGCAAAGCTGGCCCAAAGCTCCAGATTAGCAAGAGATTTGACTGTCGTGAAGTTCATAATAACATTAAAATTAGTCCTTGGAAAATAATAGAATATGCATAAGATTTCTGGGAAGAATGTCCATATGCATGTAAGTGGGAAATCTGTTCTGTAAACAGCTCTTGTTTTTGCTACACATGGTTAATGGAGATCATGTCCTTATGTTGCCCAGGCCTGATAAAGGACGCTTGCTTTCTAAAACTCCAAAATGAGTCTTAGAAAGTTTATTTGCTGGCATATTTTGTATCACTGGTATGGAGCCGTGGCCCACCTATCCCTCTGGGCAGGGTGTCTGGGTAGCCGTGGGGGCTATTTGCCAGTCCTGGCTGGAGGGCCAGTGGGTGTTATTCCATCACTGTGGAGTTAAATCTCTTGGCGAAACAGAAACAAGACAAGTAGGAGGACTCCATCACTCTTAAATCTTCGTCTTGTAGGGCTTTTCTCCTGATCTGTACAAAAGTACTTTTCAGCGCCTTAATTTAGTTAGACACAATGTTGTTTGTTGGAGGGAAGTCCAGAGATAATTGTTATATGTAACCATCAAGTGAAGAGAACTCCACCTGTTCAAGATAACGCAACAGTTGAGAACCCCACTAATCAAGGGTGGTGAGGCAGTGAAGAGGTTGCCTTAGAAAAGTCATGAATGCCCCATCACTGGAGGTGTTCAAGGCCAGTTTGGATGAGACTTTGAGCAACCTGATGTAGTGGAAGATGTCCCCACTTCTGGCGGAGGGGATTGGAACTGGATGATCTTTAAGGTCCCTACCAACCCTAAACTTCCTATGATTCTATAAAGCTTCCGACAAAATACAGCGCTGCCTCTAGAAAAGGTTATCAACCTGCTGAAGCCAATGGCTTTGATGTTATTTGAGCTTGTCATAAACACGAGCTTTATTAACCTGTAGTTTATATTACCTGTATTCCTTTAATTCTATTACACTATTGTCTAACATGTCCTTACTAAAGTTTACATGCTGCTTTTTCAGTAATCACAGTTGTCATTGTGGTGTCTGCTACAAAGTTTTACATGTTCTGTTTCCAATTTTCCATTCTGTCACCAACTGCTGCTTCTTTGGAGCCTTCTGTTCTTGTTTAACTTCTTGCAGCAAATACCTAATCCATGTTAAATCAATGCCACTTACATTTTTTAATGCTGTTTAAATCAGTTTTAGGGGGCGAGCAATTGCATAATTACATTACATCAAATCAGGCTGTGAATCCTAACTACTAATAGGCTCAAGTAAGACTAATAACCATGTAGCTGTGGGTCAACAGCAAAGGTGAGTCTGAGGTGTGGGACAGCTGATGTTTGGACAAGTTCAACTGAATTTTGAGTAGGCTAGTTGTTTTCATTGGGAATGTGGGAATATGCTATTTCTGTCGTCTCCTTGTGTTTTTTGTATTTACTAGAAATATTTTGTGTAATGCATTGTAGGTTAGCCTTTCTTGGTTTTGTAGCTCTATCAAAATACGTGCTACTAGCAGTCATTATCCTGAATCTGCAGATTGGTAATTGTTGTAGCATTGCTTGAGCCAGGTAAATGTGCTCTGCCTTCCATGTCTTGTGACATCTCTCCTTCAGTTTTGGTGACACAGTTGTGTGTGTGTGTTCTTTTGGACTGGGGAGTTGTTGGATTGGACTAGTTTTGGTTTGAAATAACATAGCAAGAAAGGAGTGCGGGTGATGCAGAGTTGACCACAAACTGCTTTGACAGGGAGGGTGAGGAAAAAGAAGGGGTTTAGACTAGAATTGTTGCCTAAGAAATGTGTGTGGAATGTCAGCTTGAGATTGACTAATACTGTATTTTTAAGCCATGAGACTTTGGGCTGTAGCAGAAACACTATTCAGTTTCAAGTTTGTGAAACTCCTGGTTTGGTGTTGTGTGTGTGTGTGTGTGTCTTTTTGATGCAGATCCATGTTTTGGGGTTTTCTGTTGTTGTTATTGTTGTCTGTTGTTTTAAATCTTGCAGGTTTTGTACTTCTCATCATTTTCCATTTGAACTAATGATTTGCTATGTAAGCTAATGTGTTGTTGTGAGATAAGCTAAATAGCCTAGATGTCAGCTACCCAGTTAATGTTAACATTTTATCACACTTTTATTCCAAACCCTTACAGATAGCTGAAATAAGACTGAGCCTATACAAAACAACAAAAGTTAACAAAGTATTTTTTTCTTAATTATGTTCATCCTCTAGTGATATTTATTAAGAATCCTTGCTACCTGCCTACTATTTTCAATTTCTAGTTCATTACCTTAACATTGAGGTGATTTTTAGATTGTCTTTCCACGTTCAGTCTGTTTAGCTTAACTTTTGTTCCTGATTTGGATCCCAGCAGTTTTCATTTCTGTCTTTGCTCATGAGAGTTTTACCCCTGTGCTCTGTACTGTTGTTGCTGGAAACTGAGTCAAAATATAAGGTTGGCCTTGAGGACCTTCATATAGAGCATCTTGACCTTATGTTCACTGCTGTTGCATCGTGTTCTGTTTTTTCCTCTCTATATGACTGAAGAACCTTATTCATATTCTAATTTCTTCTGCAAAGTCCACCTTACCTTTCATGAGTTCTTATTTTGTCCCTATACATACTGACTTTGTTGGCGTATCTATCTTTATTATGATCAAGCTCTCTTTTCTTTTAGGCACTCTACTATTTATACAGGAGCTTTGTTTGGATTTAGGTGCCTTCTCATGTGGGTGTTTGTTTTGCTTGCAAACATTTTTTGTGCATTTAACACAGATACTTTTGACAAGGCAGGTCTTGATCTCCTTGCTCCACTTGACTTTACTGACAGTGTACTTTAATTGCTTAGTTTGCTGATGCGGTAGTAATTTTCCATTCAGCTTAAAGTCCTCATTAATTGTAACCTGGATTCCATTTTTCCATCTTTAAGGTCAATTGAAGTTAATTCTTCTTGAGATAAGGGACACAGATTAAATTTAGTTGATGCTTAATGCTGTTGCTTAATTAAGCATGCGTTATAAAACTCATAATGTTTTCCTCATATATATAAATCAGCTTTATTTTCTTTCTTACTTAAGCTTCCTTTTTAAACATATTCTAATACAGATTTCTTACACAGATTTCACCGTTTTCTTGATGTGAACAGCCACAAAGTACAGAGGACGATTGAAGGGTAAGTTTTATGCTTGTGGATTAATAATGCATTAGTTAACCTTGGGAAGCATTTTTGATACTGTTTTTGTTATTAGAATACATGAAAAATTGGTAGTTCATTCTGACCTTGGAAAAGCTGCAAGCTGGAAAAGACTAACAGAAAAATTTCTGAACTCGCCACTACCAAGTATTGAAGGGACAAAGGTATGTAGGCTGCAATTTTCTTCTTTTTTTTCCAGCACCTTCGTCTTCGTATGGATGATGGGGACTACAGTTGTCGTGTTGTGTTGGAAATTTCAGATGACTTAGAAGTGGGGTTTGCAGTTACTGTTCAGGTCATGGATTTTCAGGGTTGTATTCCTTAGCTTCCCCATTTATTTTAAGAATAGTTTATTGCATTGTCAGAGTTTCAGCGTGCACAGTTTCAAGGCTTAGAATCACAGAAATGTTTGTATTGGAAGGGACCTTAAAGATCATGTAGTTCCAACCCCTTTGCCATGGGCAGGGACACCTCCCACTGGATCAGGCTGCTCAAGGCCCCATCCAACCTGGTCTTGAACTATTCCAGGGAAGGGGGACTTAAAGGATGACCTCTCATGGCAGAGCAGATGTTTTATTGTCAACATTGTATAAGTGTTGTAGCTGGAGTCTAGATGAATCTAAATTCCTATCTGTTCTAAACAGCAGCAAACCGAGCAGTTCTTACTTTTACCTATTTTCTTTTACAGTAAGTAATGCATCTGGGCATT